>JAUZST010043811.1:0-26172 GCA_034779995.1 Parotocinclus haroldoi
AGAACGTTTGGGTTTCATCGTAGGGCTTGAATGAATTCAGTCTATAATGAAACTTTCACAAACAGCGAACACAACACAGCAGATAAAAACTCGTCATGTCAGCAAGTAGCAGCTCAGGCGGCCGATGCTCTAGTCTTACTTCTCGTTTTTGGTGAGTATTCATCCGCTGAGTAAATTCGCTATGTACTGTAAATCGTAATATTTTATCATTTATAACATTCCTTTATTGTTATAAATTGTGATTTTTTTTAAATTTATTTTTTATTTTATTTTTTTTTTTATTTTTTTCTTTTGTATATGTATACGTTAACTATACCCCACATACTACGCATGTGCAGATTCCGCATATTTTTTGATTGCATATTTAGTTCGCGAAGTGGCGAGGGAACGCTGTACTCTTTTGTTCTGGTTCTGCTTTAGGGTTCTTTTAGCTGTTTCTAACCTTTATTTAAAATGACCACAGGACTAAATTAAAGCTGAATGTTAGCAGTTACATTGTACACATTATATTCTATCCAGACTGGATGAATGGGAAGCTGCTAGGCCACTGGAAACTTGGGCAAAGGTCTTTTTCAAAGCTGACCTGTATAGCAGAAGTAAAGCAGTCTTTCTGAAAAGGAATCGTCCTCGTGCTTTAGAATGTCATGTGGCTAAAAGTTTCATAGTCAGACGAGACCAAGATTGAAATCCAACCACTGGGCATTGTAAAAACAAAACACAGTACACCACCCAAGAGACAACATTTCTACTGTGAATCATGGTGAAGGTTTCATTTGTGTTGGGAGTTTTTCCTGTAGTGGGGGTCCGGGCAGGATAATGGAGATAATGGGGCTCCTGGACAGCTGAAAATACACCTTCTAATATGACAGTGACCTGAAATAACCTGCAAATGATAATGCAGTGGTCTTAAGACAAGAAGCTGAATGTCTTTGACTGCCCAACTCAGAGCTCTGACTTAAATCTAATAGTAAATCAGTGGAGCAGGCAAAGAGCAGTCCATTGCTGCTCACCAAAAATGGTGACCTAACCTGTCAGTCAGCAAGGTGCAAATATTGTCCAGTCTGGGTATACACTACAGGCTGGTCACTTTTCAAAATGAAACGTCCCCCAATTAAATATCCCTTAATTTTTGTAAGCAGTTTGGTTCTCTCTAGTATAATACGATCAATTAACAGTAAATAAAGCTGGAAACGGGTCTAGTTCCATTCTGTGTGCAGTCTGTATGTCCACGTGCTCTGGTTTCCATCCCACAGGCCAAGTGTCCAATGTGTGAACTGTGAGGGCTTGGTGCCCTTTCTAAGGTTGTTCTGTCGTAGGACTGTATTTGCTTCTTTGTGGGTTTGCAGGGCTCGCTAGCAGATTACCTGAAGGGCAGTTTGGTGAACTGGACTGAGTTATGCATTATTGCTGAGAGCATGGCTCGTGGCCTGGCCTTCTTGCACGAGGATCTGTCCTACAGTCTGGAAAGTCCCAAACCTGCAATTGCACACAGGTAAACAGCGCAGCTCTTTGGACTGTAATTAGATTATTCAGCAATCAAACTAGGGCAGCACCTTTTTTTTTTAAATGTAAGCACTTGCTCAGCCTCCAATGACGACTGTGTCCTTTTCATTACGTTTAGGGATTTTAAGAGTAAAAATGTGCTGCTCAGGACTGATTTAACTGCAGTGATCGGGGACTTTGGGCTGGCTGTGCGTTTTGAACCAGGAAAGCCGCCGGGCGATACTCATGGCCAGGTGAAGTAAAAGCCGTTAGTTACAAGGGTGTCGTTAAAATCTGCACATTTCAGTGTCTCACACCTTTGCGCACACTTATGCAAATTCTTCGTCCTTTTGTAGGTTGGTACTAGGCGCTACATGGCCCCGGAGGTGCTGGAGGGTGCCATTAATTTCCACAGAGATGCTTTCTTAAGGATAGATATGTATTCTTTGGGCCTGGTGCTCTGGGAGCTGCTGTCCCGATGTACTGCAGCTGATGGTGAGTCGTTCGAATAAATCACCTCAGCTAGGATTTGCATAGTACTTAATAGAAGTATTGTATTTTGCATAAGATAAATGATGGCAAATGTAATGTAGTCACTTCAGCATGGTGATCACACCTGTGTTTGTTTGATGCACAAATTAAAATACGTTTTTGGATTACCACTTCTTTTATTTGACTGCTAAGAATTGCAGGGTATTATTAATTTATTATTTATTAATTTCAGATATCATTAGATTCAATTATAAAATCCATGCATATGTATTCTTTGGTACTGGAACTGGTGCAAAAGGTTCTGATAACCGGAGAAATGGACACTTATGGCTAGGGGTGTAACAACATCAACAGTGTTTACCGTTGGATGGGACAATGCATCATGATTGTATGTTCTTGATAAGACAATTCCTGTCTCAATACTCAATACTTTGTGTGTATAAAGTTTTTAGTGAGATTTCTAATTTCATTCAATTGTATGGGACTAGAGTTCATTCCTACTCTATTCTGAATTGTTATTCTTCATTAAGAAAGGAATGTTTTCCCTGGTTACCCTTCACATTGCTCAGTTATGCAATGAAATCAAGTTTGATTCTTCGGAACAGTGCAAATCTAAAGGGAAACAGAATAAAACGGTAACATGGACAGTTTATCAGTCAATCAGTAATTTTTTTTTTTTTTTAGTTGCAAAGGACTATAGTTTTTTTTTTTTTTTTTTTTAATTGAAAAAAAAAACAGCAACGAAATATAAAATCAATAATGGTAAGACAATCGAATTATGAACACTGTAACATCAATCAAATCGATTAGTCAGAGTGTATTGTTACACCCCTAATTAACATTGGTGTGGAATCCTCTCTCACAAGAAAAGTATGGCATACACACTGCTCACAAAATTTAGGGGATATTAAATTGTGGGATATTTTTGTGAGCAGTTTATTTTGCATTTGCTAACAAGAAAAGATTCCAATAAAAGTAGTAGATGTTTGTAAATATTTTAGGATTTGGTTTATGTAGTGTGTTAAGCACTTTAGCTTTCATTGCCATGTTCTTATTGGCCTGCTTAGGTCCTGTGGATGAGTATTTGCTGCCTTTTGAAGAGGAAGTGGGACAGCACCCATCTCTGGAGGACTTACAAGATGTGGTGGTTCATAAGAAGATGAGACCCGTCCTGAAGGACTATTGGTTCAAACACGCGGTAAGTGAATGCTTGTGTAATGCAAGCTGATTTTGGCAACATCAGTTTCATGACAAAATACAGGTAGATATGTAGTCAGATTTTAGATGTTTATCCCCAAATCAAATTCAAACCCATTTCTGCAAATATTTTTTTAAAAGAAATTGTACTTTAAGAAACATCTCGCTGTCTTTGAACTCGTAAATATTAGAGTTTAAAAAGTTTTAATTGAATAGATTGGATATTTTACTTATTCACTGGCATATAATGACATTTGAACATTTGTCTGATTTGTCACTGAGAAATCGGTACATTCAGATGTAGAAAATCCCTAATCGAATGTTAAATCATCTGCATCTGTACCAGATATGGCAGCATAAGTGCTTGTTATTTGCTTCAAAACAACAATGGACACATAAAAACAGTGAGGGCAGAGGATGATGGTATGGGAAAAGTCCTGAGGACCACAAGGCATTGAAACCATGTCGTGTGAAAAAGAAAATGTGATTATGTCCAGTTTGAGTGCACATAGTCTCTTCTTACTAATGCCGATTCTGGTGCTTAACGAGCATTTACTAACGAGCAGCTCCACTGGCTCAGTGGTAAACAATAAATAAATAAATACGAATAGCATTGGCAGTTTCTGAAGCTCTGGGTTCACGTCTTCGGTGACATTTGCAATGTGACGGTCGATGGACTTGCACACTGTCAAGGATGTATCTGTCTGTGCCCAAGTGAATTCCGGCATACGTTCCAGACCCTACCCCAAGACTGATGAGGATAACTGGGGTTAAAACAGGACCCAGATTACGAGGCCGTGCTTCCAATTTCAAAGCAGAAAGTAATAAAAGTCTAAAAACAGTCATTTCGTTCAAGAGTGAAACTGAATTGATCTACCTTTACTTATTGCGTTGATGATTATAAGGCTGCACAGGAATGGCGTTTAAGCCCTGAAACTCCCTCTTGTGGACGTCCTTCTAAAAATTGTCCTCTCTTTTCTAATGTACTTTTTTTTTTTTTTTTCAACTTAATTATTTTTGTTAACAAACTCAAGTTCATTGAGATTTTTCAGCTAAAACAGTAAGACTTTTTCCATCCCTTTTAAGCCTAATTGACAGTCCTTCATGCGGACAGCCCTCCTCCCTGGACAGAGGGAATGATGCAGGAGGGAATGGATAAGGCACGGGTCCAAACAAAGTATGCATGGACATTAATGTAATGTCTCAAATGTAGGAGGCATAGATTAAGCAGCTGTTTGTACAAAAAATGTGCGTGCTTCTAATAAACTCTTAGCTTTGCTAACCTTTATTTGTGGACCTTGTTGTTCTTGTGTATCAGGGTTTAGCTCAGATGTGCGAGACGGTTGAAGAATGCTGGGACCACGACGCCGAGGCCCGTCTCTCCGCCGGCTGTGTGGAGGAACGCATTATTACCATCTCCAGGGCAACCAACTTTACCAGCAGTTCTACCTCAGAGTGCCTGGTATCCATGGTGGTGTCTGACAACGACTCACATTTACCACCAAAGGAGTCGAGTGCTTGACTGGGAATCGGTGGTGGTTCTGTGTTCATCATCAGACCTCTCTAGTAACGTGAACTGCGCTGCTCTTCTGATGGTCGTGTACCTAAAATGACGCTTATTTCGTGCCAAGTGTTTCAAAGATTGGCAATTATATGTTTAACTTTAATACAGTTAATAGGATCCAAATTGGATAATATTGCTGCCCAAAAACATGTGGACTGTTTTTGCGTCTGGGATTGTTTTGTCGTCGATATTGGCACTTACTGGAAGAAGCAGGTCAATGGGCAATCAACGTTTGAAAGCCATTGAGTCTAGGCCTGTCCAGTTGAGACAAAACATTTCACATCCGTTTGCCAAAGTCTGATGCAAAGAGAATTCCAAACTCAAATGAGATTTTCAGTATTAATATTTTCCTGTGGCCCATAAAATGCAATACAAGTGGCACTAAATTTGCCGACTCTATTAAATGGGTTTTGGTCGCCCTCACACTACTGCGTTCTTCCATTCAGAAAGCACAAAACCACCAGAGGAAATCCGACTCGTTACAGGGCATTTAAAACCCCCCCGAGTGCTGTCACTAGTAGCACTTGTTACCTCATCTGTTTTTAGGATTTGCGTCTTTAAAAAGTGAATTTGTGTTTTGTTCTATTTGCCTGCACACCACAAATACCTCCATGCAAAGGACTCTGAAGTGAAGACCACATTCCTCACATCTCTTTATGCTGCCATGACGGTCAGTGGACTGATAGCTGAGACTGTTAACCATAACTGACCTCCATTTCATAGAGTACCTCTGTTTTTACTCGGCATTTATTTTTATAGTTCGAGCTTTGTTTTTATATGTATTCAAAGTGTTTTATGAAGAGCGAGCTGGAATTCGAGACGGCAGTTGTCTGGCACACTGGATTCACACAGCAGCAGGACTGCTTCTCTCAGCGTAGCGGAAAGGTTAGCTTAGCATCTGCTCATGCTTGTCGGGCCGATTTCGAGCATCTGTTAGATGGGTCTGGAACGGTCTCGATTCAGTCTGTTATTCCGAATCATTGCTCAGGTGTCATGCTTTAGCACTGCACCCCCATACTTAGGGCAGGGTCTTAAATTATTTGGGTAAAGTGTCTGTATTACGTGCCGTTTATATGTGAGCAATAGAGCTGACGCATCAGGTCTGACGAGGGTGCTTTCGTTTGTGATCTGTTACACGACTCAGGTAACTGCATTTGTCGCACTTGTGTTGTCCGAGTCATATCTTTAACGTGTGTGTGTGGCGTTTATTCTCGTTGCGATTGAGCAATAGAGTTTGGTGATAGAAACGTGTGCCCGGTAGAATAGGCACGGCGTTAGGTTTTTACTGCTTCTTTATAAACAGGCTGTTTCATGAAACAAGTGATCAGCAGGCTGCTCAGAAGGGACCGGTTTCAGGAATAGAAGGATCTTGACCTCATTCGGATTTTCCGAATTTGTTTCGTTGTTTGTGGTGTAAAAATGTTCTACACTAATATGACTTGAGATTTTTCTTTTCCAGTTGGGGCTGTGATTTGATTGTGCGCTCACCGTAATGTAATGGTATTGTTGGGCTTAATGAGTACAGAGTGTAGCGGTTATGTTTTCATATTTTATTGTTGTTTTTTTTTTAATTATTATTATTATTTAGAAAAGGTGAAACCTACCTCATCTATTCACTCTGAAATGTGAATTTTATAGACCTTTTCTCCTCAGTTTGGATTTGATTGTAATTGAATGCTCCTATATTTTATTATTCACAGATCAGCCGTAACATTAAATCCACCTGCCATATATAGTGAGTCACTGACCCATCACGGTCTGCTTTACCTGGCAACCACACATTAGCAGTGGACCCTTTTAAGCCTTCGATGTTACGAGGTGGAGCCTCTATCGCACCACCCTCAGATGCTCCGTGGGTTTGACATCTGGGGAGTAGACCATTTGAACCCTCTATGACCGACCCTGAATGATTTTTGCAGTTTGGAGTCGTGCTTTATCCTGCCGAAAATGACCACCGCCATCAGGGAATACCGTTATAATGAAGGGATACACCAGGATTCAGGATTCTTGGTGTGCAACACTGTTTAGGTAGGTGGTGGAGTCAAAGTAACATTCACATGATTGTCAACAGCCCAATGTTTCCGTACAGAACATTGCAATACAAAACCCAAACCATTACGCTGTCAGATAGGTGGCACCTGCCAGTGGTGGGAATGTTATGGCTGATCAGTGTAGGCAGACGTGTAGCTGTGGCATGATTCTTATCCTCTACATGAGCTTATATAGTATGATTAACTAACACTCGGATCAGGGATTCGAACCTATGGTGTAACAGCTGTCTGCTAGTTTGTGCCAAAATACAAGGGATCTTAATGGACCTTGATGCGATCAGCAGCTATCAGGGGGATTACAGTAGATTTCTCCATCCGTACCCTACATTACTAGCTAGCTATGTGACTACTAGCTACGAGTCATGTCATACTGTGATCAGTTGCTGTTGGAATTTATTGTTAATGGAACAGAATGACCAGTGACTCTCTAAAGGTGCAGATATTTAGTCATTTTAGCAGACCCCAACATGGTGCTTACCAGAGTCGAATTACTAGAGCAGGATTAGCAGTAATCATTTGTGAACTGGAAAATGCCAGAACCTTTTTTTGTTTTATTTTATTTTCTTTTGTTTTGTTTGAGGTTTCTACTAGTCGTTCACAGCGCGGTTGTTGTTGTTAGTCATTTCTAATGCCACATTCAGTATTTTGTTTAATTAAAAACATTGAAATATAAGATTAAATACTCGTTATTTTTTCCTACAGTAATCTTTTTCTTATAGTACAGCAACACAGCTAGAACTATCAAATGTTTTAACTATTTCATCTATTTTTTCCTCTTTTTTTTTTCCCCTTGCTCGAGTGTTGGTGTTTAACTGTAAATGCTGATTTTGCATTAAAAAAAGAACAGTGCACAGCAATGAGTGTATAACATAAGCTCAACAGAATGCAGTTATGTTTTACGGTTTGCTGTAATAACAGATATTTGGTCTCACCTCAACTCCAGACACTAAAGTTGAGTCCCAGCCTATCCTGTGTTACATCTTCTCTCTGTGTAGTTTTGTTCCAAATCCCATTTGCTGTTTGCTCCAAAATGTTCAATGACACGTGTGACCTGCGGTTAAGGTACTGGACTCTGGACCAGAAGGTCCAGGGCTCAAATCCCACCTCTGCTAAGCTGCCACTGCTGGGTCCTTGAGCCCTTAACCCACAATTGAATACATTGTAAGACTCTGAGCTGTAGGATAAGGGCATCTGCTAAATGTATAATAGAATGTAGGGGATAGGGATTAAGGGTTGGTTTCAGACAAAGCTCCTGCATCGGAGTGCAATTAATGGTGGTAAATGGTCAGCCTTAAATGAAGTCACTAATGTCAATTGACCGTCCTTACTATAAATACTGCCAATTAAGTGAAATGACAAAAACTGGCATACTCATGATGTGGTAACTTTTTTTTAACTGCCTATTAATCGTGATCACTTTCATACCATTAAACATCTGTCAATTAGCACGGATAGCTAGACTGTAGAGTTTTTTTGTTTGTTTGTTTGTTTGTTTTTTTTTTTTTATTGCAAGCGTGTTTTGCTGTAATCTAACCAAGTGTAAATTAGTCTCCACAAGAGGGCAGTATTGCTGTGGAAAACTAAAGCCCCGTGAAAAGTATTCTGACTGAGGATCCTTTCTTAGCATGAATACTGTTACAATCTGTCGAAATTTCGTTTGTTTCACAATATGAATTTGTATCTTTCCAACTACAATGGTAATGATGTACTAGATCTGAACTAGCAAACGGTTGTTTGAATTGATAAACATTATTTTTAAGTACATTAGTTAAAGGTGCTTGGAGATAAAGAGAGCTTAATACTTCAAGCAGTGACAAGAGCAAAGTTTAAAACTGAAATCTTGTATTAGGATAGTGTGGAGTGATGCTCCTACACATGAGGAAAAGCCGATGTGAATCTTTCTCCCTTGCTCTCTTTCTGCAATGAGTGTGATGGCTCTGAAGTGCTTTCACAGCTTATCCAAGCACCATTAGCACTCATCACTTCAGTCTAAATGGCTTCTCTATTGCACTGCTTCTGGCTTTTGCTTCTGCCTTGCTCTCATCTCACTAACTACATTTATATGCAATTATAAAAGGAGGCGAACACCAATCACGTCATAGCCGTTTTGCATTCTGAGGCTTCATTTCGTAGCTATTTGTAAAGACATTTCTTTATTCAAACAGCGAATGACCACTCATAAAATCTGTGACCTTCAGAGACATTTCTGACCTGGCCAGAAGGCACGGTAAGGACTTTGATGTGGTGGTATCTGAGCTTACTACTTTAGAAGCTGACTTTTTATTATATGTAGCTTTCTGACAGCAACAATTGTCTTGCCCGTGTCGCACAATATTCCCTTCATATGTTGCCCTCACCTGTTATAAGCAAGCACAGACTCTTTTGGTCTTAGTAACTCTGTCTATTAAAGGACAAGCATGTGTCTGTGGTCAGCGCAAGCTTAACACTAGGATGTTTCCAATGAGGAGGATCATTTCTGCACTGTGTTTAACATCAGAGCAAGGTTCTGATCCTTCCACTCCATTCAATCACACTCCACATTCCATCTGTTAAAAGCTCCGGATTATGGAAGAACCACCAAAGCAGCTCAGTTATCAGTCATTTATGCTTTAAATTAAACCTAAGGTTTCATGTTGGGCAGTGTGGAAGTACATTTCTGTAATTAGTAATAGTGCATATTTAATCTGTTACACTTTTTTGTTCCTGGTCACATGTTCCAGCACATCAGTCACTAGAAATATTTCGCGAGGAATAGATTTGTTGGTTTACTGTTTGAGGTTGATAAATCATTCAGTAAAAAGTGAACTGATTGCTTTAGGAAACCCTTTTCTGTAGTCTGAATTACTAGTAATGGACACAGAAAACATAATATTTACTTTAGGATATAAAATAAATATCTTGACTTTGTTTTTTGTTTTTTTTTAATATCTTAAGAAAGAATAAAACAGCGAGTTGTTTCTAGGTATTTAGCTCTAGAAGGTCCTGACTGTGCATTACAGATAAAGGGCACATGCATTTGCAATTGTAATTAAAACAAGTGATTTTTTTTTTTTTTTTTCTCCCTCTCCGTACTGGGATAATCCCTTCTGTCCAGCTGGTCATAGAGGATTTGGTCGCCCCTTTCTTGGGCAGGAGAAGGGCAAGCTCCCGGAGAGCAGTGCTAAATTGGCTCCTCTTTTAAAGCCCCCAAAGTCGATTTATTTTTGACTTAAACCATGTTTGTCGCAATTTGATTCTTACACTTCCATAATAGATGTGAATGAACACATTTGAAACCGGCTACACAATATGCATGTGTTTAGTCTTATTTGTGTTTGTGAGCTTTTATGTTTTCTGTGCAATGCTCACCGAACAGGTTAGAAGTCGTTCTGTGTTGCACTGTGGACGGCATGGATTTGATTATAGCACTTAAACTCGATACTTAAAAGGAATTCTAAATGTACTTCCTGCCTTTCCTAGAAGGCCGTGACGCAGAAGAATAATTACCCATAAGGACTCAAACCTTGATCAGATCAAAATATAATTCTTCATGTTTCTATCCCTGTGACCATTTCACAGTCCTGTTTGGATTATCTGCAGCAATTAAATCGTACGGCCCTAGCGAAATCTCTTAACACTCCAGACAAAGATCACTTTATTACCACACCTTGTTTCTTTGCTTATTGCAGAATGTAGTCCATTAGGTACGCTACATACTTATGTTGGTCCATGTTACTCTTGCTTTAATAGTCAGGACCAGCACAGTATTATTTGGATGTTGGATTTAATTCAATTCAAATTTGTTTATACAGCTCATTATGTTTATTCAAATAAACAGAGCTTTACAGAGTACAAAAGTAATGGAAAACAAAAACCCTTTTGAAGCAAGACCGTGGAAAGGGAAAACGACTGGGACTCAGGAAGACTCCTTGAGGACCCAGACTCAGCAGGGAACCATCCTCCTTGGGTTGCCTTGAGGACAATTTAAATAAATCAATTTGACACAAAGCATAGTGTAAATTGGCCGTGCCCTCAAAATACTCAACACGCAGCCATTAATATCTAAAGCGCTGGCAACAAAAGTGAGTACAAATGTGAAATTTGCAGCCAGTGTAGAGACGATTAAACACGACTAATATATGACCAAACTTTTTAGTTCTAGTTAACACTCGAGCTGCTGTACTCAAGCCCCCTGTAGGCAGCTGATGGAGGAAAAAAGGATGACCACGACAAACAGCAACAATAGATAAGCTCCTGTCTCTGACTGTCCACCTACAACGTGGAGTGATAAGGTAGGTCTAATAGAGTGCACGATGGGTAAACACAGGGTTTGAAAACTCCAGGAGCACTGCTGTGTGATCCAATCATGCCAGCACTTCAGTGTCACTGCAGTGCTGAGATTGATCCACCAACCAAATAGTACCTGATCTGTTGTGGTTCGGGCCATTAGAGAGCAAAGCGAACTAACAGAAACGTATGTAATACAGTCTGTAATTGTAGAATTAAGAAGTGATGAAAATGGACAAATCAGTGAGTGTATATCTATCAGCTATCCCGGGAAAAATGTACTTTGGAATATGACAATAGTGTCATGAAGTGGCCAAATTACCATCAACATCCATAGTAGAACTGTGAATTTTTTTATGGTCAGTTCATAGTCAAATCAAGTTGACATTTTTCCTGGACTTTTTCCTGCACTTTAATGCGTCTCTGTCTCTTGTCTCATGGGACTGTGGTAGCTTAGCGGTTAAGGTACTGGACTCTGGACCAGGAGGTCCAGGGTTCCAATCCCACCTCTGCCAAGCTGCCACACTTGGGTCCTTGAGCAAGACCCTTAACCCACAATTGCTTGGATTGTAAGACAGTATTAATTGTAAGTCGCTCTGGATAAGGGCGTCTGCTAAATGATGTAAATGAAATGTCTTGTCCCCAGACCACATATTAGTGGCCACAGTCATGTCAATAGAATTTTTTTTTTTTACTGTTAACTTTTACTGTTAAGAACACCCAAGATACATTCCAGGAATCATAGTCAAGTGATTGAGGTAGCCTTTTTTCAGCAATAATCAATTTTCAAATTTTAAGCACAATTTAACTTGAATTTTGAAGCAGAAACCATACACTGACAGTCATTAAGGTGGTGAACACTACTTCAAATGTCTACCAGCAAAAACACAAAGAAAGCATTCATGTTAGCTTGCTACCAAAAATAATATGATCAACATATGAATTGAGCTAGCTAGTTGTTAGATATAGTTGGCTATGCTCATAAAGTATTTGTCAGCTAGTTTTATAAAAAATAAAGACAGATTCTTGCAGGTTTATGGTGTCGCAACATCTGCGTCATCAGAGCGGGTTTTCATGCTGGCACAGGTGTACTGATGGTGACGTTTATGTCATAAAATTGTCACAGTGTTTGAATTTCTGGAAAGCAGTATGGTCGTATTAGGATATATGTAATATGCCAGATGGCTTGTTTTAAATTGCTGGTTGATTCATTCATTCGTTATGTTCATACCTGATTAATCCAATTCAGGTTTGTGGGGAGCGGGATGCGAACCAATCCTAGACTGGTTGCTAATCCATCACAGGGCACATGAACTAGAATATACTGTATGTCTTTGAAATGCAGGACAAAATCCACACAGATATAAGGAAACCATGAACAGCTGATACAGACAGGGTCTGGCTGGGAATTAAACCTGGGATCTTTGGAGATGTCAGCACTTATGAAAGCATTACTGTGACACCCCACTTTCATACAACTGCCCTTTTTCTGTCTGTTAATCTAAAATGAATATGGACAGTTTGCAGATCTGACACATTTCATGTTTTATTTATTAGTTGATTATTTTTAAGTCAACTAAGTGCTTGGTCAGGGCCGTGGGAAAGTCAGCGCCTACCCAACGACACACACAAATACTCACAAACATACAAAGGGCACCTTCTCTAGAAAAAAAAATGTACTGAGGGTTCATAGTAAAACTGCAAATTGCTTGTAAACTTTCACTGATTGACCATGAAGTTCACAGTTTTACTACACATTTTTGATGGTAATTTGGCCACTTCATGGTTCTGCTGTCAAATTTCATAGTACATTTTTCCTGAGTAAAAGCTCAAATTAAACTAAATCGCATGTCTTTGGACTATGGGTGGAAACCAGAGCACCCAGAGTTCACCCATGGAAAGGACATGCAGACTCCTGTTTTTAATCTTGGTCCCATCATCAACATGTCCACTAATTTGGTATACACTGACAAGGACAAAGACAACCATCGTACCAGACTGTGCCACTGTAAAAACGGAGTAGGCTAAGTTTCATACCCAAAAAAATCACTACGCTTTCGTTATTCTTTAAAAAGTGCCATGAAATATAGATCCTGGATGGGCTATACTAGTTTCCAGTTGTGCTTTATTTATTTTTTTTTTAATCTAAATTATGGATGTAACTTAGGCAAAAATTCAAATCAAACTGAGATATTTAATTGAAAATGTTTAAAATTATTTGCCTTGTTGTTGCGATAATGAATAAATCTGAAATCAAAATGGCTGCTCTGATTATCCGGCTAGCAGTATTCAGCAGCCATGCTAATGCAGTGTTTTTTGTTTTGCCATTGTGTGTCTTCTAACTAATCAAGAAATGTTATCCTAATTTTGTGGCGTACCCTCAGTAATGTCACATTACCTCAGTATGATGGACAAGATGTTCGAGAAAATGAACTTAATTTTAAATTTAGAGCTACTAAGGGAAAATCTAGCGGTGACCTTGGAATCATAAAGCATGGCGTAAAAGGAGTATCAAGGCTACATCATCTGGAATGTAAGTACGCTATGTTCTATTTTTGTATTGTGATTCATTTAGTTAGGACAGCATGTTGTATAGATTAGTGGCACAATTATTTTTGCCTGCTTAGAAAACAGTTCAGCAAATACTGTCTAATGTATTGGACTCTGGTATGCTAGTCAACAAGCAAGACCATGACCAAGTTCACCAGTTAAACCATCTGTAGACAAGCACTAACCAGAGTAAACCTTTGGAACAATATGGAACATGGAACTCGTATAGTGTTGCTAAGTGGCCAGCACAGCAGCATCCAAAACTTCCCAGGAAAGAAATGTACTGTGAAATTTGACAGTAGGTTATGGTCAAACTGTGAAAGGTCACATTAAAACGGTCAAGAACTTTGCAGTTTTACTATGAAATCTCACTATATTTCTCCTGGGTTGTGCATTGTTTATTATATTCGCTGTGATACGTGTCATCTCAGACAATGTAGATTTACCGTTGTGGACATTAGAAACCGTTGTGAACATCAGATTGGTTTGCATTCAATCTGTTCCAAACATAGGGAAATTGTTGCATCACTATTCTAAGTTCAGTTGCTGACTATGGCTATTCATTTGCAATAGCTCACTAGCTGCTATTGTGTTACAGTTATGTTAAGTTCCCATAAATACAGTACTGTAGAGGCTGACTAGCTTACTGGATTCATGTCATCACATTAATCATAATGGGATTTATATAAGGGTAGCAAATACGTTCATAATATACCAGACATGGTAATACTGCTTACTTATGTTTTGTGCTAACATGAACTACATTACCAAACTAGGCAGCTGACTTATCTAGCTAGAAAGGCTTTTGTTTTATATTTGAAGAAATTATCCGTTCCTTGGGAGTTGACAGTCCACAAAGCAAAATAAATCTGCTCATAAATGTACATTTGTGGGTGCTTAAGTGGCATGCTGATATTTGCTTTATAACCTGACTGGACATACATTAACAGAGGTGTGCCCAGTCAGGTGATCATCTGCTGACCTTCAGACCGACAGTCTTAGGTAATTTTTGCGAACTAAATAGTAAAAGAAAGAATCAGTGTACTTTTTACAACTACAGTGTACAGTTTGACTGTGGGCGCTTATCATCTATATATGTTGTGTGCATGCACGTATACATTGATCTACTACTTCATTATTGTTAGCATCATATGCATTTTATCGACTGTGGCCTTTTCTTTTTTTTTTTCTCAAACCTGAGCAAAACATTTTTGAGTCTACTAGTGCTCTGGCTGAGCGTATCAAAACAAAACCATGCCAGGACGTACGTGATCAGTTTCTTATCATTCCTAAGCCTTCCTTATCACTGATGTATTTCATTGTTTTGTTTGTATTATCTCCAATCAAGAACAAAATGCATTAGGTCAGATAACTGGAATCGTTTTTTTTAAATGGGTATCTTTTGGAATTAAAATTTTTGAGCTACAGCAGCATAGTGACCTGATAGGACATGCTGGTTGGATATGGACTAGCATCCCATCCATGCTTATGCCTGTGCATTGTGTTCTCTGGGGACAACTGGATCCCCCTGTGACATAGCGCAGTCACAAAAAGCATGTCATTCTGTTTTTATGCACAACATTTCATAATTAAAATTGCTGCTACTAAAAACAAACCTATTGTGGCCTACCATTTTATTCATGTTCATGAAAATTCCTTTATCAGCGCTTCATTAATCACTTTATTTGTTGTCACAGAAGTATTAAGAAATTAAAAATAAACGCAACATGGAGAGCATCTTGAACCAGGATAACTGATTGTAGTCTTAAAAACGTATGTGAAACAAATCTTGATTTTTGGGTTTAATGTGATCTCTCTACATAATTACTCAAACTGAGTCTAAATCAATTGGAAATGGTAAATGAATGCTTTGATTTTGTTCAATCGTGTGCAAATTCTGAATAACATGAGGAAAACACATTTTAGTCTATTCAGTACACAAGTCTTTAAATAGTATATGAAGAATATTGCTTATAATGGTGTCTCAAGGCCTTCAGAACAGGCTCCTGAAGGACATATTCACCAAGCTGAATTATGTGTAGAGCAACACAACATCCATCATCAGGCACATTTAGCAGCTCTCACAGTACAAATTCTAAGGAAACAAATCACAAAAACCTGTTGTCATGTAGCCTAGATTTGAACTTAAAATAAATTTTCCTTATTTCCTTAATTCCTTAATCCTGTACACTTGCAACTTCACTACAAATAGTTATAGTAATAACAGTAATAATATACCTAAAATATACATTAAAGGAGTATATAATGCAATGTCCTTTGACTGTAGTTACATTGTAGGCGTACCAACAGCCCCATATCAAAAAGTTGGGATAGTATGGAAAATACAAATTTAAACAATCAATTCCTTCATTCCAAATATTTTTAAAAGTGCAGCATTTTTCTTTTCAAAAGTCTTCACACAATGTTCTATTAGAGACAGGTCAGGACTGCAGGCAGGCCAATACTGTATCCCTATTCTTGTATTTGTAATGTGTGCAGCATGTGGTTTTGCATTGTCTTGTTAAAATGCATCGTCCCTGGAAAAGATGACTTCTTGAATGAATGTTACTTGAATGTTACTTTAAGATCTAAACGAACATTTCTCCACTAATGCAACTTACCAGGAGTGTAAATGACATTTGCCAATGGCAATGATACAGCCCCGTACCATGACAGACCGTGGTAAAAGTCTTTTCGTCTTTGGTCCAGACCACACGGCATCCATTTCTACCAAAAAAGATCTTCTGACCACAATACTTTTACACTGTGATGAGCCATTCCAGATGCCGCCAAACCCAGAGAAGGCGACTCTAATTCAAGTTTTAAGTGGCATTTGTGAATGCAACTCCATATTGTAGTTCTTGGCAAAGGTTTTCCAAAGTAATTCCTTACCCATGTGATTATATCAGTTATTTATGAATGATTTAATAAGATTATGCACTGTAGAGGGAGAAATATACAGATCCATTCTAGTCTTAGTTTGTGCAGTGTTGTTTAAAACATTTAAATAATTGTCTTATGCGTTCGTTGACAATGCCCATGCCCATCATTTCTCTTCAGAGATTCAGCCTTTAGTTGTTGATACTTTTGTACCAAATAATGAGTAAAGCCCTGTTCAGATCACCTGTTTGAATTATTATTATATATATAATAATATTATTATTATAGTTGATCCTCAGGATTAACCCTAAATTGCCCTGCCCCGAGTTTAGAATGTGTTGCAAGCCTGAAATGCAAAAATGGATGTTTTATTTACAAATTGAACTTGGTTATTATAAAATAAAAGTCGGATTGTGTTTAGTTTATTTGCATTTCCCACACTGTCCCAACCTTTTTTTCTGATTAGGCCTTAAAATAGGCAGGCAACTAGCAAGTGTAGGCAAGTCATATTCAATTCACATTCAACCATCATGTGGCAAAGAAAATACTTTCTAAAGACAAGTCACTGAGCTTTCAAGAACTGTGATTATGGCTTAGCCTTTGCACCTCCCTGATTTTGGACCTGGGCAAGATCTTCGAGAGATTTGCTCCAACTGTAATCCAAGCCCAATGCAGCTAAGCAAGTCAAATCAAATTATGGTGACATGTGCCTTTCTACTAGGGCTCAACAGGAACCAGGTTGGTGACAGTGACAGTGTTGGACCATTATTAATAAGCCCTAACTTGATTGGCTGGCTGTCTATAGCGAAGTTACTACAACATGGCTTGTGAAAAAATAAAGCATTACCAAATGTAGTGATCTGTTTGAGTGTCCAAGTCCTAAATCCCTTTGCATATTTCAACAGAAGATAAAAAAAACAATGTGCTTTAATGGTAAGAATGTTCCTTTCTTTGTAATGTGTTAAACGATGCGAACAAAACTACTTGGATTTTAAATAATATCGTCTAAAGAAAAGTTTCATCATAAGTCTCTGCAGAGGTGCAAGAAGCCCAGGACGTATGATTCTTGGAGGTAGGTATCAAAATCTGGAACAGGTCAACAGTTGACATAGTGATAGTATCATAGGAGGGAGGGGATGAGTGCTGAGATTGGTCCATCTGCTCCTGCTCAGGACCATAATGGTCCTTAATCATACGTGCTATGAGCCCATCTTTCTCTAGTGCATTCTCACCAGTCCTCGGTGCCTCCAGGTGTAATTGCTGGTATAGATATGAGGCCTGCTTCATATGCCTCCTGACCAGGTGTCTCCTGTATGCCCGCTGGATCATGCAGACCGAGATCTCCTCTTGCTTGCGCCGGAGAGTGGTGGTGATTGGTTCATATGATATTTTAGAAGGATTGGCCATCATGAACTTCTCCTCCATCTGCTGCTTGAGGGCATCCATCTCACCAGATTCACCAAGGACACGCTTAGTGAAGGCGAATAAGATGTCCAGGCAGTGAATCTTGTCTCCACTTACCATGGGAAGGTCCATTGACATGAGTTTGACCATGTTAGGCTTGGCAATTCGCAACGGCTCGGATAGCGTATCTGCAAAATTGGACAACATGGTGTATTCGATGAAGTGTGTGGCCTCCACATCAAACTTCTCCCAAACCTCGTAGAACATTTCAAAATCATCCTCACTTAGGGGTTCGGTGCTCTCCTCTGTGGCCACACTGAAGTTTTCCAAGATGATGGCTATGTACATATTTACAACAATGAGAAAAGAGATGATTATGTAGCTAACAAAGAAAGCAATTCCCACTGATGGGTTTCCACAGTTGCCTTTAGTGTTAGTTCCTGTGTTCACGATGTGCGTGTCACATTCCTCTGGGGAGTTGCTTAACATAGGATCCAGCAAGTTATCCCAGCCAGCAGAGGTGGTGATCTGGAACAGGCATATCATACTGTTTCCGAAGGTCTCAAAGTTAAACATGTCATCAATTCCACTTTGCTTCTTCACATAGGCAAAGTTGGCCATCCCAAAAATGGCATAAATGAACATAACAAGAAAGAGAAGGAGACCGATGTTAAATAGTGCTGGCAGTGACATCATTAGGGCAAAGAGCAATGTCCTTATTCCTTTGGCTGCTCGTATGAGCCTGAGTACTCGTCCTATTCTGGCCAGCCTGATTACGCGGAAGAGTGTTGGAGATACAAAGTATTTCTCTATAATATCTGCCAGGACAATACCTGTGTGTCGAGAATCAAAATCACACGGTTAGTTTGAATCAAAATTTACAGATTTAGTTATAAATAAGAAAAATATTATTCAGTCATGAAAATCATGGTATGAAATTCATCATATCCTTAAAAACAGGTTTTTCCACTTTTTTTTCCCCCACTGTTTTATTTACATGCTTTACCATGCAGCATTAAAATAATAAGAAAAAGTAAACAGAAAACTAACAAAACAGTGTTGGAACTTGATCAGCCCCCTTATTTAATAAACACCTTTTGCTTTAATTACAGTTTAATTAGATATTTGCACACCTAGATTAGGCAATATTTGCCCTTTCATCTTTCCAGATTGGAGTTCACTCAACGGTTTTAATGAGCTGTAATGGACTGCTATAAATACCAGATTTAAGTCAGGGTTCTGACTTGACCACTTAATTTCTTTTATTCTTTTTAGTGGTGAGTTATTAAATTATTGTTTTGCTAGAAGGAAATGTTGTAGTCAAGACCACCAGGTCCAAGTAAAGAACAAGCCTTTTAGTAGCTGTATCTGAGTCAAGACAGAGAACAAGAACAAGCCCAGAATTGTTTCCATCACACAAAAATAAACAGAAGAAACTGGGAAAAATTAGTGTGTACTAATTCACATTCATTGTCATCACAGTACATACACTGCTAACAGTTAGAGGATACTTCGAAATGAAATATAATTTTCAATCCATATATTAATAATTAATATAAGAATTCATCATATACAGTATTTGGTAAACTACTTGTAGAATACGTGTCTATTTTGCAACCTTTCCTGATCAGAAATCACCCCATAAAGGCAACTAAATATAGTCAACACAACCACTGTCCACTTAAATTTGGGTTATAGAGTACGGTGTATGGAGTTTCACAAACCAAAGTTCACTTTAGAGGCAGGATTGATTTATTCTGTTTGAATACATTGTTGATATTCGATAATGATATAAACATTAAAATATATTATTAACATTACCTCAGACAGACGCATTGGACTCAGCTGGTCCACCTTAACCCAATACGAAACAAGGTCGCGACCAAGACAAGACTGAGTCTGAACTCGAGTACTACAACAGTACTACTAGGTAAATCACCTTTTTAGGTTTATCACAACTTTATGCCATGCTCTTTGAAAATCGCTTTCCATCCATTTTGAATGATTTCCTTTACCATGAACTACTACTTGTAGAATTCTCAAGTAACATGGAATTTCATTTGGAGCTAAGAAAAAAAAAAAACCCTACCATTTTAGTACACTTGTGATTGGTTGTACCCAAACAAATATATAATGGGCTGATCATTTAGCCAAACCAGGTATGTTATTAATTATATTTTAATAAGTGATCACAGTGATATTTCACTAATGTTAAGGAGTATGATATTTAAATACAGTTGTCTTTTTATTTCAGTAAGTATTGCGATAAATGGTGTATATTTTGACAGGGCATGATGATTTTCTATAGACACTATTTTGAGAACCATGAAAGGTTTACACTCATGTTAAGATTAAGGCCACCTCATTATGGGCAAAAACAGAAAAAAAAAATTCAGATTAAACATTAAGGACATAGTTACAACCTGTCCAACAAATTATACAGTGGTCATACTTACCAACAATGGACAGGATGACCACCACGAAATCAAAGATGTTCCAGCTAACAGTGAAGAAGTAGCAGCGGAGAGCAAAGATCTTAAAGAGGCATTCAGTGGTAAAAATTACAATAAATGCTAAGTTGATGTTATTGAGGATGGACTCCATACGTGGTGACTGCTCATCTGTCTCCACCATCATGGTGACCATGTTCAAAATGATGAGCATCATGATTGTGATGTCGAAGGCTTGTTTGGATACCAGGTCGAAGAAGAAGGCTTGGAGAATGTTCTTGAATGTTCAAAAGAGAGTGTGTTAACATGGCTTCACCTTCAGAGGTTACAAAATGAGATTTGTGTGTATGAATGGTTTTTACCATTGGCCTTGGTATGGGCTTCTGTGGCTTCTTCGACCCCAGTTTTTTCATTGCATTGTAATACTTTTTCTGCTCCTCAGTCATGAAGATGTCCTGTCCGCCTTGTAAGAGCCATAGTTTTAGTTGAACTCAATAAAGTAACTGAATTAATTAATGAAATAATTTGGCAAAAGCAACCATGCATTCACACCTATCTTTCTCTTCTGCTGATTAAAGTTGTCGATGATGACACCGATGAATAGATTTAGGGTAAAGAATGATCCAAAGATGATAAATATGACAAAGTATAGGTACATGTATAGGTTTATCTCCTTAATGGGCTGCTCTTCTACCTAGAGAAAAAACATATGACTATAATAAAGTCAAAGTCAGATTCATTTCTTTGGTGCTTTTTACAATGGTGCATTGTCTCAAAGCAGCTTTACAGTATTACATTATCTTAAAAGGCCAATGCCAAATTGAGCAAGCCTATGGCAATGTAAAGTTTTCATTTTGAGCAAATAATGGTTACCCCACGGGAATCCACAGCCGCATACATGATTTCCATCCAGCCTTTGAACGTTGCCTGCAGAGCACATATACATAGATCATGGATAGGGAAAGATTCATTTCACTTTAACAATGCGATCTCTGGAAAGTAGTAGGAATTAAAGAAACTAATGTGAATTGCATATCAAAAACATACTTTTGTCGTACTTTCATTTAACATTAGAAAAAGACAAAAAAAAACTAAGCAGAGATAAAGTACAGAGCAATTAGAAGATGGTCATCATGGGAAGTCATTGCCTTGGTAATAAGCAATTGTAAGCCTTTGTGAATAACTGAGACCAGATTTTTCTAGAGGTAAATAATAGATATGAGTTTATATGCAGGTGAGGTGGTGCAGATATGGGTGCTGGGTTACTTTCATCAAATAACCATATCAATTAAAAAAAATTATTCATATTATTATTATTATTATATATAAAGGTTGATACATTTTGTAAAACAAAAATATAAACTAGTAATTGTGTTAGGGTGGCCCACCCCTTCCAACTTGGTCAAGGATCACGTGTCTGAAGGAATGGCTAGAAGGGGGATCATCCCAGGCACTGCAGTGGTGGTACTTCCCAACTCTAACATTTACTGGCGTACAGTAAATGCCTGCATCCTGTGTTCTGGGACCATTAGCCTTGCAGTTAAGGCAATGGACTATAGATTAGAAGGTCCAGGTTTCAAATATCATCTCTGCCAAGATGCTACTGCTACTGGACCCACAATTAGTGTACTTTAAAACTTTATCGCTGTATCGCTCTAGATAATTGCACCTGCTAAATGCCTAGCGTTAAAGGCAAATTAAGCCTGAAAACTAAAATGAACTGACTAGAAATGAAATAAATTAAGCACTTACAATTTGCAAAAGTGAGAGGTAGCCCAAGCCCACATTGTCGAAGTTGACCTTCACCTTGGTCCAATAAAACTGAGAGTTGTTCATGGCCTGGCAATCAGATTTGTTGTTGACGACCGTGGCATTGTGGATGTAGCCCGTTCTGTTGACACACTTTCCGAATTTCCCAGCGAAGAGGTTGACACCCATGATGCTGAAGATGAGCCAGAAGATAAGACATACCAGCAGCACGTTCATGATGGAGGGGATGGCACCAATCAGTGCATTAACCACCACCTCAAGAAGAAGCACCCATCAGTAAACAGGTCATTTTATTCCAACTTCTAAAATTAACATAATAAGATGATAAAACCTAAAGGTTTGTTCGGAATGTCACAGTTTTTTTTTTTAACATTTGGTTCCAGAAACCACAGATGTGTAATGTGGGGGCATTCTTGGTCTAAGTCACATGATGCACATGGAACCAATCCCCACACAAGCAGTGCTGAGACTTTAAAGCCTTTGGTGAAGGTGAAAATGTACTCATAAATATAGAGACTCATGGGGAAGCCCCACCCGGGGTCAGACAACTTTTAATATGGTGATTGCTGATGTCTTGGTACCTTACAGAGACAGGATTCTGAGAATACACAACATTGAAACACAACTCATACCTCACCCAAATTCAAGTTCCTTTTTGAGGTCTGGTTTACCATGGCCACCATTCAGCTGCCATCCACACTTTATGGATATGTGCTTCCCAGTGTGTTCCACACCCAAAGCTCCTCGGTCTCAGAGCTCCTCGGGGTGAGGGCTGGGTCCGAGTAATACACAGTGCAGACCAGGGATGCCCCTACATTACTAGATCAATGGCATTCAAAATAATGTTTTACCACCAGTAAAAAAAACAACCTTGGGTTGAACATTCCTGGGTCAAAAACAGGTGTGTGTTGACATAACAGAGTTCATACCTTGGTTTCAGACTCATTTGAACTTCTGTCACTACTTTCCATGAAAACGTTTTATCTTAAAGAAGTGTAACCTTTGTAAACAATGTTTAGACTATATAATATCGCACAGTCCTGTTGACACTGGAACGTTCACAGCAAGAGCTTCAAGAAAAGAAAATGTTCTCACTCTCATTCCTTCGAATCTGGACAGGGCTCTGAGGGGCCTGAGAGCTCTGAGCGTCCGCAGGGATTTAATAGCTCCAAAGTCTGAGTAGCCCAGAGAGCTTGCTACCAAGCTAATCAATGACACCTGTTAGGGTAGAGTAGAAAGCCATTGTTGTTGGAGATAAACTGTTGAAATATGATTGGCAAATTTAAAAAAAAAATTAAATTTAAGCTTAAGAACATGATTTTGGAATTGTGAACTCTCCCCATATTAAGGATTTCCAATTTGAAAAGTTCCTAATTCCCCCTAATTCTGTCCGGGGGCTTGAGGTTGGGGTCTGGCGTTTATCACAATTCATCACAATTCACCAGTTCTAGACATGCCAGTTCTAGGTTCAAACCCAGGTCCCTTAGAATTAATGTTTACAGGAGCTTGATCTTACCCCTGAGGGGGTCTGGAGCCTTTCCAAAAATTAACTGGGCTCACTTTACAAGCTCAGCCCAGGATTCAAACCCAGGTCCACAGAAACTGCTGTTTCTGTTGTTTAGAATGCCATCTAAGCCCAACACAACAAAAAATAGCATTTCTTCATTTAAAGCAGGATACTTAACTATACTTAAAAAAATGGACTCTGTTTGAGTCAGTCTGCAGAACGGGAGCCATTTTGCTTGCTGAAATATTTAAAAATGTCCTTTTCTAACTTTTTTCAACACATAATCTAACAAATAACATATTTAACTATTCATAATACTTACTGGTAAATCACAGGCAAACATATTATTTTTACATGGTTTCTCTCATTAATGTAATTCATTATATATGTCTAATGTCCTGGGAATTGAATTTACCCCCTTGCCAGATGTCTGATAAGGACAAAGATAAAGAGGGCTATGAACTTACATCCACTATGAGGAAATCCAACCAACACCAGTAGTTAGTGAAGTATTTCTTAAAGCCATAGGCAACCCATTTCAAAAGCATCTCCAGCACAAATATATAGCTGAAGACCTTGTCAGCATATTCCAGAACGACTTTGACAATTTTTCTTTGTTCAATATAAATGTCCTCAAATGCCTACAAACAAAGGATTAAGCAAATAAGCAAATACAAAATCATGATCATTAAAGAAAAAGAAAGCCCATTCTGAACAGTAATTTAACTGCATCTTAGCAGCTCACTACCAGAGCTCCACTGCTGAGAAGGATCATGAAGATGATGAAGGTCTCGAACCAGCTGTGTTCTACAATCTGGTAGCAAGTTTTCCTCAGCCTCCACCAGGCCAGGCCCAGTCCCTGCGTAGTGTTGATGATACAGCACTCGCAGCGCTGAACACAGACTGCATGTAACAGATATGGTTACAGTAAGCAGTTAAATGATATTAGTTGACAAAGACAGGTCATGAAGACTAAGTACTGTACCCTTATGTCTATAAAGCATGGTGTGTTAATGTAGGTAAAGTTTGAACCTACAAATAGGTTTTTGATTGGAAAAGAAAAGAAGTCAAACCCTTTTCTCTTCCAGTAATGTTAGGTTACACTGAGTACAAGAGTACAAGTTGATCTGTGTCAGAAAATGTGGGACAGATAAGATGAATTAATATGCTGGTAAAGGTGATAACGGGCAGTTAAATGTCGGGTTCGTGTCAGGATATGACATTTTGATGGAAATTGGAATGAAAATCTGAAAAATTAAAGAATAATAATTGCAAAAAAGGTTTCAAATCAGTTACAAAAATTATTATTATTTAAAATTTGTTGAAAGGTCACAGTAAAGAGCACAGAGAGCCATTCAATTACCTGATTTGCATATTTAAGTCCTACGGGCACAGTGATTAATAAAGCCAGTTTTTAAAAAAAAAACAGATTAAAATGTCTTGAAGGTTAGAAAACGATCAATGGAAAAGCAAACAATTGTGTCATCGTCACGTCATGGCAGGAATTAACAAACGTTGTGCTCTTAGGAAAGGCTAACGAATATATGGACTACTGTAGTTGAATGAGGACTTATCATTGAATTTGTCTCTACAATAGTCCTTGAATTAAAGTACAAAAGGTCACTCGTAGGTAACAAGGTTTACCAACTCGATAACGCCCGCCCCTCAGCCACTCTGAGACACCCCTGCTTTCAAGTGTGAGAAAAGTGAAGGATCAGTATTTTGATTTCTGCTTTTAAAACCAGCTAGGTTTGGTTTTAGTAAGCATTAACTGACGTTGATCATATGCTATCATGAATTATATTTTCACTAACACTCGGGGAGACACTCCTCTGGTTCCATGGTGTCCTCAAGTAGCTCTGCATCCTCATCTTCCTCTCCTGGCTTTCTAAGGTCCACAGTACTCCCCTCTGACAGGCTGATAAGTTCCTGTAGAAGGTAAGATGTTACTGTTCATTTCTTTTCTTCATTTTATCCAGTTTTTAATAACCACTCTAACTGAGTAATGTTTTAATTAAACTGTTAACACAGACTACAGTTAATTGTCTCTAGAGCAAGTCAACGGCAAGCATCTTTGCTTGTCTGTTATCTCATATAAAAACTGAAGGCAGCAAATGCACTGTAATGAAAAATGCTCCAAACTGGTACACAGAGTATTGTGGTAGAGAGTGGTACTGAAATCCCACCCCTGCCAAGCTGGAACTGTTGGGTCCTTGATCGTGACCCTTGACCCAAAATTGCTTGTGAATGTAGATAGGATTACTCCTTAAATGTGTTACTTAAATGTGTACAATAAGCACAAATCACCTATTGCATGAAATATGATATATGATTGTGTTTTGGACTGAAACAGTACTGGCATGTTCTTGTCTCTTAATACAATTTTCAGGTGATTTTACACTGGGGTAATGGCAACATATTTAAAATTATTTCCTCGAAATAATCTAAAGGAGCTGCTACAATCAGCTGTGTAAGCTCAGGAATAGAGTGTGTGTGTGTGTGTGTGTGTGTGTGTGTGTGTGTGTGTGTGTGTGTGTGTGTGTGTGTGTGTGTGTGTGT
>JAUZST010043822.1:0-26171 GCA_034779995.1 Parotocinclus haroldoi
CACACACACACACACACACACACACACACACACACACACACACACACACACACACGCGCACACACACACACACACACGCACACACAGAGACAGATTTCCTAGATGTATACTACAGGTTCCTAGAGGCATAAAAAAGTGTTTAGCTTGTCATTTTTCAGTGCATGAAAGGATCCCTGGTTACGTCACAGTGTGTGTGTGCCAGTGCAGTGTATAAAAGTGTGTGCATGTATAACGTCGAGTGAATCCTCAAGGGAAGATCAAACCCCTACAATTTTTAACTCGAGGCACTCCTGCAGATATGATCATTAGTGCTGCTCTCATTTTGGCCGTGGTGGTGGGGCTCTGCTGCTGTCTGTGGCTCATTGTGGGGATTCGCAGGAGGTAAATAGATAACAATTTATTTGTGCTGCACAAATCAGCAAGAATACACATTTCAATTATGATGTGATCAGCAACATCCAATCAACATTTAGCAGGACCAGTCTTTTTGTTTTGTTTTAATAGTACTGAGCTGCAAGCTGCTTTTCCAGCATCTTGTGGAAATTTGTGCATTTATCGTCTGTGGAAGGTTTTGTTAGACCTGTTTTATCCAAGCGGTCTCTTATATTATGTTAATTTTACATAATGCAAACATCGTAATAGCTTTCCACCTTTTTTTTGAAAGCATAAGAATGGAAAAGACAAAAGTCACTGATTTTTTTAATTGAAATGATATATAGACCTTGCTAATAGTAACATGATATTTAGACGACTTCGGGCAAAACTCCGGGTTTTTAAAAATCGATTAATGAAAAAAATATCTAACAATTTTTCACAACAAAGCAAGAACCATTCGGCTGCCTGCATTAGTGTAAATTATTACTTTTTGTTGTGGTGATGCCATACCGGGACTGCGGTAGCCAAGCGGTTAAGGTACTGGACTCAAATCCCACCTCTGCCAAGCTGCCACAGTTGGGTCCCTGAGCAAGACCCTTAACCCTGAATTGCTTGAATTGTAAGACTGTATAATGCTGTGTGTAAGTCGCTCTGGATAAGGGCGTGTGCTAAATGCCGTAAATGTAAAATGTAAATATGTACAAAACAGGAAGTACTCACACACAGGGCCTTTCTGCTCATCACTTGAACTATGCTGGGCAAAATTGCTCGTCAAGATCACTATTCTTCTATATGTTCCAGCCTGGCGAGCCTGAGAGGATAAAAAGAAAAGAAAAACATTTACATACTGTACTATGATGATCTTTAGACCGCTTGTATTTATTAACGATTTAAATATGTTGAAACATTTTACAACAGACCAAGAACAATTACTGTCCAGATTTTACTTGTCAGGGTGATTCTCAAAATCTTACTGACTGATTTTCCACAAATAACTAAGGCCGTTTTATTTATTTGTTTTTTTTTTCTACATTAGTAGTAAAGATCTAATATCAAGAGTGTATTGCTGTCTGGGACTACATTTCCAATATTTGCTTCATGTCTTAAACATTCTAGATGTGGCATTCTAGTTCATTCTTTGTTTTGGCTCTGAGGTGTTTGAGGTGATACCATGTAGGTGAATTAAAAGAGGAAAATTCATTCTAAAGAAATGAAACCAATTCGCTCGATTCTTAAGTCGAATCAACAGTCAAATGCAGCAGTGCAGGGACTTTTGATAACTCTTGATGCTTTTATCCTCACATACAAGCCTGAAGGCCTCTTCTGCTCATCATACTTGATGCCATATCTTGTAATTTGTCTTCAAATCTGAGCTATGCAAAAGGAAATGCTCTTCTAACTAAAAACATCCATTCAACCCCTGTTCTTTATGTGCACGCTAAGTGATAAAGCTTTCTTGTTACCCTAAGCCTGTGCTTTTCTTGATGTTCCAGACAACCTGGTGAGCCTCCTGTTGAAAATGGCTATATCCCCTACTTAGGTTGCGCCCTCCAGTTTGGTGCTAACCCTTTGGAGTTCCTCCGTAACAGACAGAAGAAGCACGGTCACATTTTCACATGTAAAATCGCTGGGCAGTACGTACATTTCCTATGCGATCCCTTTTCTTATCACTCCGTCATCCGGCAGGGGAGGCACCTGGACTGGAAGAAATTTCATTTTGCAGCTTCTGTAAAGGTAAGGATAGGCCCTGCTGTGGCAGCAATCCAGGATTTCTAATCAATGTGCTATATTTAGTCGCAAATTTGCCCACATTATGGAACTTCATTGCAAGTTAATTAAAGTTATTATTTGCTTTGTTGTGCTATATCTTGTAGTGTTTATTTAACACAGGCAAATAGTCCAGACCTGTAGTTCCCAACTTTTTTTCCTTGAAGCCGATCTTCCCCCACCTCGGGGACCTCTGAGCACATTAGAGAAGACAAAGTCTCGTGCACACCCTGTTTGGAGGACCCCAGTATCTAAGCATGAGTCTAGTCTAGTTCAATGAATTCTGTGAAATAATAACATACATTTCTATCCATTGTTACAGGCATTTGGTCACGAAAGCATGGACCCGAATCACGGCTACACAACGGAGAACATCCACCAGACGTTTCTCAAAACCTTGCAAGGCGACGCCCTTTCCCCCTTGATCGAGAACATGATGGAAAACTTGCAGAGTGTCATGCTGCACTCCAACATGCTCAATTCCAGCAGCGGCAAATGGGAAGTGGACGGGATCTTCGCGTTCTGCTACAAGGTCATGTTCGAATCTGGCTACCTCACACTGTTTGGAAAGGAGCTAAATGAAGACAAGAGCATAGCATGTCAGCAAGCCCAGAAAGCCATCGTCCTTAATGCCCTAGAGAACTTCAAGGAATTTGACAAGATTTTCCCCGCACTCATCGCCGGCCTCCCCATCCACGTTTTCAAGAGTGGCCACAGTGCCCGTGAGAACCTCACCAAATCGATGCTGCACAAGAACCTCCACAAACGCACCAATGTTTCTGACCTCATATTACTGCGAATGCAGCTCAACGACTCGTTATCCACCTTCAACGAGCTAAGCAAAGCCCGGACTCATGTGGCCATCCTGTGGGCCTCCCAGGCCAACACATTACCCGCCACGTTCTGGAGTCTCTTTTACCTGATCAGGTAACTTTTCAGCCATTGCAGAGTTTGATGGAGATATGGACGTTGCTTTTGTTGAAACCAAGCCAAGACATGTTTGCTATCCAAAGTCCCCTGTTTTCAGGAGCCAACAGTTTAGCTCCATGCAACAACAAAATCAAAATCATTTTTTTTACTGATCCCATTTAAAACAAATCTAATCTCAATTTAAAATATAATTCCGTACAAATTTGTTCCACACTTCCTACTAGGGTTGGCTACCGTTAGCATTTTATTGATTTCAGTTTTTATCGATTCCAAATTGGTGAAGCAATGTGCCAAATTTTCAAAGCTGAGTTTAACCAAGCTTAACATGGCTTAGTGCACTTAAGCAGTGGTCCAGGAACACCAAATTATCTTAGAAGTAATCACACTAAATGTGATCCAAAGGAAAATGAAGCCTTTTTACATTAAGTCTTTCACTTATAATAGGGTTAAACGGGAAGAAGCGTTTCATGGTTCGACATTTTACCAGTAGAGATGACTTATGATCTATGGTAACAGAATTTGGCTTTCTTAGGTTTTTGTTTTTTAGTACTTTAAACCACATTAAGCTTTGCTCACACTAAGCATGTTAAGATACCAGCTTCCTAACTGATCAAATTTCCACACATGGTGCTTTAAGCCTTTTTGTTTTCTCTCAAAGTGGAGCCAAGATTTTCAAGATTTTCGGTGCTTCCATCTTCTAGCAGAACATATCAAAACTACATGATTACGTGATGCATCAGTAATTATAGATAGAGGCCCCTTAATACAAACACTAATAGTGGCGGTGCATTTCAAAAATAAACGACTGTCTTAACAGGAAACATGAAATAGAATTGAAATGTTTATAATTGTTTTATTATACCTGGTTCCTGTAATTTCAGGACCAGGTTTTGACACTATGCAAATCTAGACTTGCATGTCCAGCACAAACATCCAGGCACATCATGGTTAAGCATAATAGGAAAACTGCAGCTGTCATACTCTAAACTGTCATTAATCAATTGCAGATGCCCCGCAGCGATGAAAGCAGCGAATGAAGAAGTCAAGGGAGTGTTCAAGAGCTCCAATCAGAAAGTCAACCCCAAAGATCCTAGGCTCGTCCTGACCAGAGAACAGCTGGACAACATGCCGGTTCTTGGTACTGTTTTCACTATGTTAAAAAGTGAGCTGTAGGTTGTTACGGCGCCGGTGGTTATAATGACATATCTGCCTTTTATCCCCTAACAGACAGCATAATAAAGGAAGCTATGAGGTTATCCAGTGCTTCTCTTAATGTCAGGGTGGCTAAAGAGGATTTCCTGCTTCATCTGGACAACGACGAAATGTACCACATCCGAAAAGATGACGTCATAGCGCTGTATCCGCCGTTACTTCACTATGATCCTGAAATCTACGAGAATCCTCTGGTAAGGGGAAATCTTTTGTAAAAGCAATGATGACGCGATGACCACACTTATAACATACAACACATTTCACTTTGACTATAATCGAGACTTTACAGGGTTTGATGGTTGTGATGACCAGGGTTCAAATCCCACCTCTGCCAAGCTGAAAGTAAACAAAACATGAAAGTATGGAATGCAAAAATATGTATGGCATTAAAAATAAACATTCTGAAATTGCTATAGTACAGCTACAGTATTTATGGCTGCAACATCAAGTGTTAAAAGACAGATGCTTATGTCCTATTAGAATTGGTTAAAATTGTTAAGCCCTCAGTTGTTAAAGTGAATGTATGTTGATTAGATGCTCATTATCTGTAAATGCAAATTTTTGAGACAAATACTACTGCAGTATTATAATCCAAGGCTTTTAAATCCAAATTTAAAAGGGTCAGCCGGAGGAAACGGTAGTTTCTGAGGGTTTCTGGACTTTTGTGATAGACTGGCACCCTGTCTGCACTAAGTGAATTACAGAATAGGCTCTGGACCCACTACAAACATGACCAGGATAAATGTATATCATACATATATATATATATATATATATATTTAATGCCCTTACACTTTATACTGCTGGTTTATGGAGAACATAGTAATTTATGTTTATGTTGTTGTTGTTACGTTGAGTGTTGCTAAAATAGCAGAGCTCAGTATTTATAAGGGGTGTCTCTAACTTTTGTTTATGTTGTGTACCGTCTTACTATTCTATATGTGTCATTTCATATTTATTTCATTATTGTTAATCTCTAATCTAATATGCATAAATAAAACTTTTCCCATTACCATTTTCTCCACTTGCAGATCTATAAGTATGACAGGTATTTGGACGATAAAGGCCAGGAGAAGTCATGTTTTTACCGAGGAGGACGTAAGCTGCGTTATTACTACATGCCGTTCGGATCCGGAGTCACCAAGTGCCCCGGACGCTTCTTCGCCATTCATGAGATCAAACAGTTCCTGTCTCTAATGCTGTCCTACTTCGACCTGGAGCTTTTAGACTCCGAGGTGAAAGTTCCTCCTCTGGACCAGTCCCGTGCCGGCCTCGGCATCTTACAGCCCTCCTATGATGTTGACTTCAGATACAGACTGAAAGCACATTAGAACTTTGGCGCTGTGTTCATATTTATTGACAGAGAGTTGTGAATAGTGTATATTATGTAAAATGTTGTCGTGAACTGTGCCTTGCTGTAAGCTTTTTGTCACCAACTTGAATCGGAAGAAAGGCTGTATCTATCTGTTCCATTGCCAAACATAAGCTCAACATGTTCTTGTTTTTTGACCGATGCAGTGTTCCAGATTCTAATCTTCTATTAAGCTGATGATTTCAAGCTTACTGCGATGACAACGATACATGATTTGTTCTAAAATGGTAGCTCTTGTTATGTAAGATAACCGGTAATCATGGAATCTTTCTTATAGCTTTGTTATCAGCGAGTTATCAGTTATAACGGTTATCAGTAATATTTACTGCTTCTACGAGCTGTTAGGTTCCCGAGTTTCTGAATCATGTAACAAAATAGAATTGTACATACTGAAAAACTTCTGAAAGTGCTACAGCGATAATGTGCATTCTTGATTGTTGGGGATCATTTTTTACAGGGCGCAAATAAAAAAATAATTTTGTAGTAGACTTGCACGGCGAGTGTATCTTAAAAGGCAATTTCCTTCTATGAGCATCTTCTTTAAAGTCCAGTGACACATTATGAGCATAATAACAACACATTTCCCGCTGAGTAGTGCCTACAAATGGTGTGTAGACGGGTGTGCAGTAAAGGTGCCACCTGCGTTTGGATGGTGGGTAAGAAAACTGTGGGTGCAGCTCGTGTTTGTCAGTGGATCTTGTCTACTGGTGGTCTTTCTGGGCCGTCTGGGGTCTGTAAAGCATGTGTGTATGACCTCACGCATAACTGCTCCCAACACCTTCTAACAGCTAGGTCAGAAGAGTCTTGGTACTAGTCAATGACCACCCTGCTCCTCTCAGTGAAATGATGCACCCCGTCACAAAGGCAACTTAGCATAATGTCTTTACATGTGTTGAATCTTAGCTGCCTCAACTTTATTATACATCTGAGACAAGACGCTTGCAGAAGTTCTTGGTTTGGTGGCTCTTACTGTGAATTCAAGGTGCTTACAATTTCTGGAGACACTTTTGCAGTTTGCGGACACTTCGTTATGTAAATGTTTCCACAGGCAGTGCACCATTTGGCACCATTTTTGTGTATCCTGAGATGCACTTGCCAATTGGTAACACAGTAGAATCCGGTTAATCGGACCACATCGGGGCACGATCGTTTTGGTCCTAATAACCGGCTGGTCGGATTAAACGGGACGTGCTATAATTTATGTAACATATTAAATTTATTAAACCAAGAACTACTGTTGCTTACCAACTTTGTTCATTGAAAAATAAATTTGCAACCAAGTTTTTGGAAACGATCTCCAACGTAATAATACTGTAAAAAAACAAGTTCTTACTCAATTCCAGTCAACGTTTGGTCCCAATATCCGGTGGTCCAATTAACTGGATTTGACTGTATTACTAATATTTCTGTATTTGAGACTGGTTAAAAGACCATACATAAGTGGTTTTGGTCTTGTCTCAGTCTCCAACTCATCTGGCCTGAAAAATAATCGAGACCTGTAGAGTCCGATCTGTCTGCCTGTGGTAACGTTAATGAAATGTTCTAGACGGCGATCATCGAGTCCATCCTCACACCATCCATAACCATCTGGTTTGGTTCCTCCACCTCCCAAGAACAAGCCAAACTACAGCGCATCATCAGGACTGCAGAGGGGATCATTGGATGTAATCTGCCGACCCTTCAGGAGATCTACACCAGTAGGATGAGGAAGCGTGCTGGCAATATGAAGACTGACCCCTCACATCCTGGCCATCACCTCTTCCAGACACTACCCTCGGTTAGAAGACTCAGGTCCATCAAAACTACCACAATGCGGCACGCAAACAGCTTCTTCCCCAGAGCTGTAGCGCTCCTCAGCCGCAGTAATCACCTCTCATCCTAGTTCACTTATAATTATTTTAATCTCTCTATTAGTGTAATCTTTCTTTAATCCTCTGTGTGATTGTTACTTGTCAACGTGTGTGCTCTCACCAGGTCAAATTCCTTGTATGCATATCATACTTGGCGAAAGAAAGAGCTTCTGATTTTGAAAAACTGTATTTGTAATCATTTGGGAATATTCCCCAATCCATTCACAATTTAACAGAATAAATCAGTCAATTTTCTATATACTTAAATAAAATCTGATTGGCTAACAGGGAAATATTTTATATAAAACAATATGTTGTCGTATTGGGCAGAATATTTGGGCGGAAAGGAAAAGGTGGTGCAAGGGAAGAGAGATTCGAGTGAGCTGACTTGATTGTGTTTCTGAACAAATGAACAAGTTTGCCATTTCTTACCTGTCCTTAACAGTTTCACAGGTTCTGTAGCATTCGCCACTAGCATTAGTCCCTGACGTTTCATAGAGTAAAATAATGGCATCTTTATGGGCCAACGTCTGGCTGGCATAACATACTGCTGCTGAGTGTAGCGGGTAGCGTCGTAATATGGATTGTTCTTGGAAATAAAATGGTACTTATGTGAAAGGTAGCAGGTTTTTGTGGGTTGACTGAAAGTCGCCAATCACAGCGACTCTGCAGGCTGAAGCTGAACTATAGACACCTGCAATCACAGTGCATTTCAGTTTAAACTCAGATAACAGCCGTATAGAGCTCGGAGAACTCACACCAGGTCATACCAACCAAATCATCATGACAATCATCACTAAATATAGCATAAAGTATCTGTCTTTCTATTTATCTGCCTGTCTATCTGCCCACCTGGGTGTCTGACTATCTTGTTATTTATTTAAAATGGGGTATATTTGATTTGAGTGAAAGGAATTCAGAAGCCTAGAGAAATGTATAAGCCAGGAGCTTATGAACTTCATTCAGTGGGTAAAAGGTAAACAGGTTTCAGTGGGTTGACTCGAAGTCACCACTTAGAGAGGTTACTCACAGTCGTCCAGAGACAAAATGTAACTGAGATCTGAACTGCAGAGACCAGAATTAAAGCATCCATATCTCTATCCTTATACCTGTCTTATCTATCTGGCTGTAGGGCTGCGACACAGAAGCAATTTATGGCAAGTAAAAAGGTAAAAAATATTATCAGGCTACGTCAACAGGTGTTTATAATCTTTAAATATAACTATTATCAAAAGCAGTATCCATGAAAACCAGAGTCTTTAAGGAGCAAAGATGGGAAGGGGCTCTCAATTCAATTCAATCACTTTAGTTTTATTCATATAGCGCTTTTTACAATAGACATTGTCATAAAGCAGCAAAGACGAAAAGGACCATCTAGCATGTTATCAGCAATATGTCCAGCCAGGGTCCAAAAGCCAGGGTCTCATGGTATGGGGCTGTGTCAGGACCCTTGGAAAAGGTCATTTACACTTATAGATGGCAGCATTAATGCAGAAAAATACTTTGGGAATTTAGAGCAACATATGCTGCTTTCATGACAACATCCTTTCCAGGGACGTGCAGGAACGTTACAACAAGACAATACGAACCAAGGAAAATCAAAAAATGTTGAGTTGAAACATGCAAATCATTTCCAGTCTTTATTAGAGGAACAGCAAGTGAATTGCTTTAAAACAATGTACACCAAAGAAAGATGTATCTCAGCCCTGACTCTTTTTTTTTTTTGCATGATTGTTTCTGGAATTTTAGTGTACATCCCAAATCGCCAACAAATAATTCATAAAGGAGGAGTTGTTGGAATTGAATCAAGATTACAATGACCTGTTGATGTCACCTGTTTAAAATCCCTGTCCGAACCTTTTTAATGTGTTACAGGTCTGAAAAGCAGGTATGGGATGATAATTAACAAATGAAATAAAGCTGACTAGAAAACAAATGTCTTCGGTTCATATTGTCTGTGATGGATGTAAAGAACATAAGGTTTTGGGTAATATCTATCCATCTGTCTACCTGTTTGTCCATCTAAAGCTATTTGACCATCGATCATTTATCTATTAGTTTATTTATCTATCAATTATCTAACAGAGAGAAACATGAACAGAGAGACAAAGTCCAGGTCTTTGTAGTTCAAATTGAGGTTGTTGTCTGAGTGGTGAATTTCAGTCAAACCCACTGAAACCTGTTTACCTTTCAACGACTAAATTAAAGAGGGCATGTCTTCCAGAACATAAAAACCTATACCAGGACTCAGCTGCAATCAGTGAAATATATCTATTTGTTACAGCCTATGTTTATAACCTAAATCTACTAGGAAGGCATCTGTTAAATGCTGTTAATCTAAATGTTATAGTCTACAGGGGAAACACTGCAAGCAGAATCCCTTTAAAAATAAAGCACAAAGACAGGTTAAAGCACTTGGTATTTTTATCAATACTATATACATTTTATAAGTCTTAGTCCCCCAGATTCTAAACCTCATGCTTAATATCTTTACACTCAAAAGAATCTGAACCCGATCACTTAACGTTTAAGAAGTGATTAAAAAAACGGTTTCAGACTGGAATGTCACCACGAGGTTACTCACAGTCATCCAAAACATGGCAAATGCCAAAAAAACACCAGTTTAACCTCATGTAACATGGGGGATTTCATAACCTTATACCAGATCATGCCAACAAAATCAGCGTGATGATCTTCACTGGGAAGCTTCACTTAAAGCTGTATGTATTTCTAATGGGAAACAAAATACAGAATTCTACAAAAAAAAGAACACTACAGTTACTTTTTACGTTTAAGATTAAAATTTGTCTCGTAAGGAATAATGTGAATGTAATTTAATCGGTTTCAGAATCCCATAAAATCAACACTGTATAAGGGATTATATACAAAAGTGTGAAAACAAAGAGCAAACTGCTCAGTCTGAAAGCCCAGATAAGTTATTCCTTTGGTTAGCTGTCATTACTTAATATTTTATGACCCATGGGGACTTATTTGCACTACGAACTGTGGATGTAAAAATAAAGAAAAACACAATGAGCACAGCAGAGATTTTCACTGAGCAAGTGCTATCGTAAAGAGCTAACAGTAAACCAGATTGAACCAGATAAAGCTGATCCAGATATTTCAGGAATCTTTCAGGAATTAGTAAGTATTTCTAAACTAACCGATATTTAATTACATATTTAATTTCTATAAATAAGCTTAGTCGTAGCATTGGCTTTAAAGTGTATAACATTGTCATTATCATAAAATAATTAAACCTAAAAATATATAACACATTTGTTATATTTATATTTGTCACATTTTAAGTTGGGGGAAAGCGCCCTCAATTGGAGAATCACGTGTAAAGTTTGTATTATTGTATTTGGCAGAGCTGTTTGTTTTAACACCACCAGGTGGCGATGTGATACCATGACAAAATATGAATTGTAACGGGGGGAGCTTGGAGACCGATTAGCATGTAGCATTGGGATCACAGTTGTAGACTCTAAGCACTTTAAACTTAAATGATTAACATCACAGTTTTTTAAAAATAGTTTTACCCTTTCATTCTGACCAGAAGGTTCAGTCATACCAAACGGCCACAGTTGATGCCCTTATCCAGTGAAAATCTAGTTAATGTAACTCATACTATAATATTAATTGTGTAACTTTAATTTTAGCCATAATCTTAGCTGTAACCCTAGCTTTGACCGTATCCTGACCCTGACTGTAACTCTACCCCAAATCCAGTGTTGCTATATTAATTTAGAAGTAGTGGTCTTATTGGTTGTGGTTTGCCCTGAAGAGTCTGCCTGTAATTTAGGAAGTTCCTGATTTATGATGGGCATATATTCCAACGAAGATACATTTATCATAAACTGGGAAGTTTATTATATACCATATAAATTATACCATAGCTGACCTTAAACATGCTTAAAACACAATCTCAACCATTGCCTTTCCATAAAAAAGGATGAAAAGGTAAGAGCCAGCTGCTAGAAACAGCCAAACCTGGGGACCTGGTCCTACCTTACAAAACTCTCACAAAGGAAACATTATTCTAATCCATATGTCCATTTACATTTATGTAAAAGATTACAGGTGTGGTCTGCTAAAACACTGGGTCTTGCCACAAGATGGTGTAAAATTGCTCCCTTGGCTTTAAAGAGGATCGTTTCAAATAAAACACTGCAAAGTATCTAAACTACTATATGACCATATGAATATGGTGATGTCCAGTCAACGTCCGTTTTAGTTTCGCAGAACGTAACATGGACTTTAAACCGTGCATACCTGGAGCTTCATTTAGGTATTTTGGTGTCAAAGGTCCCTTAGTGATTAGTATTTGGTATGTTTTATCATTTGCTGTAGCGACAGAATGCACTTGATCTGCATTTGTGTAAAACGTTGTATAAAATCTGATGATCCATATTATCCGGCATGGTTTCACAGTGTTGCGAAGTTGTGATGTTACTGAATGCTTCGCGTTATATTCAATTCTCACCTAAAACTGCTTGATGGTGCTGTTGAGGAAAGTAAGTTTAAAAAAAAAAAAAAAGTAAATGTAGTTGTTACAATGATTTGACGCGTGTTCGAATCATTATCCTGCTGCAGTATGGGTAAAGTAATTCTACACAAAATTCCAACATGATCAGTTTTACCATAGCTCTCAGACTTTCAGCCAACCCTCTATATAAAGAATTTGTGTAAAAGCTACAGTATCCTTAAACACAACACCAGTGCAAAGCAAAGCTACTGAATTAGGGTAAGGCAAAAAAATCGAGTGGGTTCAGACAAAAGGTGCTGTCTTCTGAACTGTGTTCCAGATCCAGATGTAAATACGTGGAAATAAAATCAGAACTGTTGATATTCCTATTGATCTTTTAATGTCAATCCCAAAGTTTTCACTCTACAGGAATGGCCTCACTGTCTCTGAGGTTATTTTGATCTGTTCAGCAAGAACGTCTTACCGAAACATGAAAACAAGCTAAGTGTGAAAAATCCATGGACAAGGACAAAAACAAGCATAAAAAAACAAGATAGAAAGCTCACCACAGCCAAACGAAACATTTCAGTATGTTCTGTCAAAGCCTGTCTTGGTATGATTTGTTTCATACATTGTTTCGAACTTTTAAACAGCCAACATTTTGCATTGAATTTGTGTTTTGTCCTAAACGCCAGGCTGCTTTGGAGGGATAACTGATGTTGTAGTTTAGATGGAATTCCGATAATAAAATGTGTATTCCCCCTCACTGGGTGTGTTTCAGAAATCAAGCATATGGTCTGCATTTTGGTGAAATGAGGCAGCTTGATTGAAAGCACATGTGCAAGCATGCACTGTTGTTCATTTACAGAGTAAATGGCGAGATTAAATTCCACACTGAGGCTTTGCAAGTTTTCTAGGAATTTACTTGGCTCAGTCATGAAGTCCCTGATCTTTGGCTTTGTTTGTTTTCCTCATAGCTCTAGTGCCATGCAGCCGGTGGTATGCACCTTCCTTAGCGCTAGGCTCTAAATAGGCAATGCACAGCACTTTAGCTATGAAGAAAGTAAACAAAGGAGCTTCATACTCAGCATTTCAAAAATGTTTCTTTAAGATAAGGTAGAGTTAAGTTAATGGAATTGCCTTAATATGTTAATGACTTTTACTCAGTGGAGTACTGATATAAGAATACCATTTTTGTTCACAGAATATTTTGTGAGTACAAACACAGAGTTGAAAGCTGTGATAGAAATCTATTAAACAAGGAAAAGCTCCAGGATGATGAGACAGAGACCTGCAACCTTTCAGAAGTGAGACACTGTTCAAACAATCCTTGGCCAGAAAGGTATTTAAGATGTTTAATCCATACAGAAGAAAGGCAGAAACCAAACAAGCACTAGCTCACTGCAAGGCAAAACCAAAACGATTTGCAAAATAACCTTCAATTGTGGTTTGCCTTTTGATTGATCAAACTCTGCTTTCATGTTGTTTCATCACTAATAATGGTGTTTGCTTTATGAAGCCCACAACCACTTAAAATAAAGCAGTAAACCGTAAACCTGTCCTTACAAAAGGATTTAATTCTTTATATCCACACAGCAACGCGACTCGGTGGGTAGCACCGCTGCCCCGCAGCAAAAACGTTCTGGGTTCAATACCAGGGCGGAGTGGCCTGGGTCCTTTCTGTGTGGAGTCTGCATGTCCTGCATGCGTGGGTTTACTCCGGGTACTCCGGTTAAGTCCCACAGTCCAGAAACATGTGTGTTATGAGTAATGGCCTGCCCGCCTAGCCAGAGGGGTGGAATTAAATAAAGGCTACACTACTACAAATGGCTACTGCAGCGGTGTGACCAGTGATGTCTACAAGGCATCTGACAGACTGGTCGGTCAAGGTGATATCTGCACTTGCCCAAACTTGCCCAAGTTTAGAACGAGCCACCATTTATTTGAGCATAAATAGTTTGAGATTGTGTGATATGAGGTAGAATCATTTATTACATACATACATACACATACTTTTTCATTTTTTACAGTCTATACTTTTATATTACATTTTATATTTTTTATTACTGTCATAGAATGAGCGTTTGCCAGCATAAACCCAGTAGGTGCCAGCACACTGAATATTTTCCCAGTTAAACAATTCTACAGGGTATACATTGTGTGGTGTGGTGTTTCTTATGGATTAAATAATAGATTTAGCATGGATGATTAAAGAAAAAGCAACTTACAAGCATGTGCACTTGACCTCCGAGCTACATTTTAGGGGGATTTTGGTGTCGGGGCAGATCTGGTGGCCAGTACCAACTTTCTGGGGAAGTTGAAATGGGTGTTTTTTATTTTTGGTGACTATATTGGCGTTTAACCATGGATTTTTTGGAATTCTTAAATGTTTATGTTTATGTCTTAGATGTAACAGGTAGATTTTGTCTATATTACTATTTTGAATCTATATTAAATATGAAGACGATCCCACAAGAACTGCTGGACAGTCTGATCCTGTCCATGCCCCAGTGAGTGCCCTCAGTGTGTTTTGGCACTCTTGGGTGACCATACACCCTACTGAACAATCAATCTGGAGCACTCCAGATTGGTCCAGTCTGACATGCCTCTGTTCACCCTCACTTGCTGCTCAATCATGATAATTGAATTTGTAAAACTCAAAACATGGTAGTGACCCAAGCTTGTGTCCTGCCATGGGTCAGGCACCTTAAAAACATGATTGGCTATGCCTAATGTAAGGGTGACCAAACCCAAAGTCAACTCGTGAAGTCCAGGGAGGGGCTAGACTCCAGATTTCCCAAGACTCTGACCAAGATAAGAGAGTTATTCTCTGAAAAACTTGACATCCGTTTCTGATCGAGCAGGAGCTGCAGAGAACTGGGAAGTACCATGGGATATCATGAGAGAATGTTTTGATCCAAAAACATTTAACCACATTGTCTGTGTATCCTGTGAGTCTGTTATCAACCTTGTGCCTGACATTCCTCCATGAGTTCCCACATGAGTCAGGAATGCAACGTAATAATTCACATGATCCAACATGTAGAAAAGGAAATGAAAGGTTGAGGTTAGGGTGAGGAGAAGGGTTAACTTTATATATACAGTAGCTTTAATTTCAGTGAAATTCAGGAAACACAACCTTGCTTCTTAGCACTCCCACATGCAGTGTGTAACACGGAGTGGCAAGGTCTAAACTCTGATCCCACGCTGATTTAGCATTGTTATGAACAGGATGTGGTGTCTAACAACTCTGATCCCTGCCAAAACAAAATAAAGACTAGTTAACGTTGCAGATAAGACATGTTTCACATTTTTGTGACTCTGACAGGGCACCAATCACACAGATCCACTGTAAAAGCTCTGATGCATTGTTCCAGGTTTTCATTTAGAGTTCCAAACTCAATGGAAGGAAATAAAAATTAAAGAACAGAAAAGCTGACTTTCAGCACCTGGACTGGGCCACAAAACTATAAAATTGTTGTCGCTTTTGGACAAAATGATTAAACTACCTTATATGAGAAGCTCCTATTTGTTTACATTTAGCATTAAGCATGCTTCTCACAAACGTTCATTAAAACAGTATTAATTAAAAAAGAGAGACTGAGAACTTAAAAAAAAAACTGAAAAAATCAAATGAAAATTGAGGCAGCTCACAGTTATGGCTTTTTAAACTTCAGAGATTTGAATACCATCATCGGATAGGCTGTTTGGACAAAACTGATTCATTCAGAATGCATAACTAATTTTTTTCTTCTCTGATGGAAGGTTTTTCAAAACATACATAAATTATAATGTTCAAGGTTTGTGTGGATCCTATCTCTGAAGAGTACAGGGCACAGGCATAGAGTGCCCTGGGTGGGACACCTGTCCAACTGTCCATAGGGGTTTGGGTTGCTGTTGCAGCACCAAGGATTATCGCTCAGCCAGCCTCACCTCCCTCAGACACAGCCTAAAATGCCATTATTATTTTTAGTAGGATTACAGGCCTAATTTAAATCTTACCTTCTAATTAGTCATTAGTGGAGGTTTAAGCATCAGTACTAGTTACACAGATAATACACAGGAAATATAAGTTCTGTTTTTCAAGCATGTTCCACAATGTTCCCATTCATCTCGTTTTCATAAAGCCCTTGGGTTGGTTTCTGCTTAAATACCTCCTCTATTCAAGGAAATTCTTCCACTCAAACAAAAATAGCCATGCACTGCTGACACACAGTAGGTCCTTTCTAGCATGAGAAAGCCCTGTTATCAGTCTCAGCCTTAAAATACAACAGTACTTCGTCTCAAATATTACATAACTTTACACAGATAACGTAATGATTTGATTGTGTTCTGTCGGCGAGGGACAGTTTGTAAACTGGGTCAGTTATTTGAGCTATGTTTTAGAGCCTACATTTGGAACTATATGTCATTTGTGCATCATTAACAATGCTGGTCGGAATACACAAGTGATAAACTTACCGGCCGTATTCTGCCATAGATTCAACAAGGTGCTGAAATCATTCCTCAGAGACTCTCATCCATCTTGACACGATAGCATAACACAGTTGCCGCAAACTTGTCGGCTGCTCATCCACAATGGGACTCTTCCATTCCACCACATCCGAAAGGTGCTCTATTACATTGAGATCTGGTGACTGTTGAGGCTGTGTGAGTACAGTGAAACGCATTGTTATGTTCAAGAAACCAATCTGAGATGATTTTACATCTGTGGCATTATCTGAAGGATGAAGAGTGTAAAGGGTTAGAGTACAAGCCTAAACTGTGATCTTCGATTCCTCAGAAAGCACTTCATCAAGACCCATCTTTTATTAATATATTGCTCACAGAAATTAGGGGATATTTCAAAATGAAATATCCTATAATTAAATATCCCTAATTATTTGTGAGCAGTGTAGATTATAGAACAACATAGGCAACAGATTACATCATCAAATCTTTATCAGGCACCATAAAGTTACATTCATGAATGCCACTTCAAAAAAACATAAATGTACAAAAAAAGAAGGATTACTTTAACCAGGTCCAGAAGCGCTGTTAACTTCTCTGAGCATGGAGGCATCTTGGATGGGCCATATTGATTCATACTGATGAATCAGTAATCTAGATATTTTGGGAGAAATGGATGCTGTGTGCTCTGAACCAATTCCAAAAAGGACCAAAGATATTGTTGTTGGCATCAAGTCCAAAAGCCAGGGTCTGTCATGGTGTGGGGCTGTGTCAGTGCCCTTCTGTCAAGGAATGCAGAAAAGTACACTGAGATTTTAGAGCAACATGTGCTGCCTTCAAGACTTCATCTTTCTATAACTGTCCCTGCATTTTCAACAAGACAAGCCAAGCCAAAGGCAATACAAGCCAAATCAGTAACGGGTAGGACCGAAATATTTATGAGGATTTTTAAAATCATTTCACTTTCTCGTGCATTTGTTGTCAAACTGGAGATCATCTGATCAACATTTTTGCTCCTCAGAGACTTCTGTGAATACTGATTTTGTACCAAAAGAATTTAAACTGTCTGCATTACAGTCTGCAATGAAATAAAACTAAATGTAAGGAAATACTGTTTTTTATTGACAATTATCGAGCTGAGAAAAAGAAAAGTACGAATGTGTTTGTCAAACTTGACTTTAGCGTCAAAAATACGTCCTAGATTACTTATGTGGGGTTTAATATGTAGGCCAAAAGCTCCCAAGTCAGGCTGGTCTTTCTGTGTGTTAGTATCGTTTTGTTGTAAGAAGTTATTCGATCTGGTTGCCATTCACCTGCTGTAATTTGGTAACTTTGTCAAGAGAAATGCATTATAAATCCACTAGTTTAAGAGAGGATATGAGTATGGATACAACTCAGGGAACAACACAACATACTAAAAAGAAACCAGTCACATTTAATGACACGACAGACCATGATAGTCAACAAGGTCAAATGTAGTATTGGAGAAAACAGTCAACACATTTTGTGAAGAAATGGAAACTCACAGACTTCTCCTTCTCCCTCTGCCATCCTGGTGGTCAAACACATGGAGCTGGAGCTATGTGCTGAGTCAGCAGGATCACCTAGCTATTTGTTCAAGGCCGCAACTGGAGAGCTGCACTAACACTGTCCTGCTCCAGCGAAAATCATTTGCACGTTTAACTAATCTGATCGAATATTTATCACGTCATTATTCTTGTTCATTAGAGACTGCTTACACACAGAAGCTAGTCGTGAGGAGCACGCCTGAGCTAGTTTTAATCCTGCTCCATTATTCCAAGCAGATATTGTGGAAAAATATGTGAAATGTGCTGGCTGATTCACAAGCTTAAGAGCATAACCATTTGTTGCAGTAGCAATGAAACAGAAAACATCTGCGTATTAGCAAATCGGGTTATTCAGATTTATGTTCCAGAGATGGGATACATGAAATTGTCCGAAGAAAGAACTTAAACCATAAATGTGTGTGGTTTCTTTATCTTAGGTTTAGTCTAAACCTAAGAAACTAGCTTAAATTTAAGAAGTTCTTTAAAAGTTTTCAAATATTATCTTTAAAAAAAATCTATTTTTTTTTAGGTTGTGTTCATATGTAGGCCATGTTGCATTTTGCAGCTTACCCTGTATGGGGTGGGACATGTTGCTCCTGAACACGTCCAACACCAAGGAAGACCTTAGGGAAAACAAAACATTTAGCCCATTCTCATTGGAGGGACGTGTGTGGAATGGGTCAGGGACTTCCAATCCTTGGGAGTTCGCATAGAGGAGAGACTGACCTGGGACAAGAACACCACGCAGTTGGTAAAAAAAAGCACAGCAAAGACTCCTGAAAGATTTCCTGAGAATCCCCAGGACAAATAACATCAACCAGACTGCTTGTGCTATTTACTGCTCCACGTACAGTCTCTTGATGGATCATGGATCTCCACACATCTCTGTCGTTCTCATTTCTGTTGTGATCCATGAAGTATTTCGGCAGGATAGTGGAGTGGAGTAGTTTGCCGTTTTTGCCCCGTTTATCCGGGCTCGGGACCGGCGTGCAGCTGTTTCCAGTTACACGGCTGGGGTGTTTGCATACACAAGTCAGTGACAATTTAGAGACACCAATTAACCTAACACATGTCCCTGGACTGTGGGAGGAAACCAGAGAACCCGGAGTAAACTCACACAGACACAGAAAGGACCCAGATAGCTCCACCTTGGGATTGAACCCAGGACCTTCTTGCTGCGAGGCAGTGGTGCTACCCAGCCACTGTGCTGCCCTTCTTTGTTAAGACACTTTTGTTAATCCGCACTCAGGTGTGAAAAGCTAAAGAAGCAAAAATCAGGCACCAAACATGTCCGGGTTGCCTGGAGTAATGAAAAGAGTTTGTTGTTGTACGAGCTAATGCTTTAACTCTTACATAAAATTAAGTAACTCTTACACATTTGAAAGTGCATTGGGCCGCTGATTCACTTTATGACCATTTAACTACTGTCTATTCTAAAATGTTTTTTTCTCTTTGCATTAAAGACAGACGCCCAGAGCGAGGCTGGTCCACAAACAGTTTGCCTCATTGTCTGGTTTCTTAGTGAGGCATGCGTCAGTCGTTCTACTAAACCGCACCAGCAGAATAAAAATATCTGACACATAAAAGAGGAATTGTGGTAAGAATAGAGTTTGCCCCCCACACCACCAGAGTGCTGGTCTGTCTTAAGGAATTTGGTTTGAACGACCTAATTAACCGCAGCTAATCCCTGCTGAACTGAACTTCATTTCTCCTGTCTTGCTTTCTAACAGGCTTGTCTCTCTTCTCCGTGGTTTCTATTTTGGATCTTGTGATTTTCCTCCAAAGTCTCTGGGTGTTTTTCTTTTCTTCTGATTTACAAATTGCAATTTGTCCAACATAAGGTGAAGCAGTGCGACAAATTTACAGCGCAGTGTTTGTAAGTGCATCTTGATAAAGGTCGGAGTTAGTCATGATTTATTGTCAACTGTCTGTCAATACTAACCCTTTTAGTACCCATGGGGACTTGTTTGCACTAACAATACAGTACTGTAGATTTAAGAAAAACTACGAAATGACACAGCGGACATCCTCACGTAGCAAGAGCTATTGAGAGAAATGAGAAATAATTATAATACCATTGCTACAGCAAGTCTATTCTAATGGTGGCCTAAGACTTTTGCACAGTAGTGTACATCTGATAATGAACTTTTTTTCCCCACAGCTCCATATCATCCACCTTGCAATTGTGTTGCCAAACAAGCAAATTCAAAGGCTATTATTGATTTAATCACGTGTTTGTTAGGGAAACCGTGAGCTGGAGTAGCAAATAAAGTACTGTCTGGTCGTATAAATGCCATGTCAGTGTTTTTAGTACCAAATTGTGTTTAGTATGACAGTTCCTGCATGCTTTTCGTTCAAACCGAGCATGCAGACAGTTTAAATCATCATATCACCCACCCATATTTTGAATGGTTTACTGAAAACAGCATTTACAATTACAGCATCTACCAGACGCCCTTACCCAGAGTGACCCACAGAAGTGTTCTCTGTTTTCCTTAGCAGACATTACATCATGCTAGTACAAAGAGCTTAAAGCCCCAAAATGCCATCCAACTAAAACCCTGTTAGGAGCTGATGTAGGAAAACACAATAACAACAAACTCAGCAAATAAAGAGAACACACAATTAAAACATTTAAAAGGGGTTTATAAAATGTAAACATGTAAGCGAAACCTCAGACTTCACATCAGTTGTAAACTGTTTAGTAAATACTGAAACCATTAAATGCTGGTATAGCTAATTCACTTTTATCACAGAGACTAAGAAGATCAGATCAAGCAGTGACAAGCAAACATTCTTGACGATAAGGAAGTGCTTTAATGTCTTCAGGATTGTAAGAGACGGTCCACTGCAAATGTGTAGAGACTTGTCAATGACCGACATTCTTTTTACTCACACCTGAAGTGATGCACTTGTCATATGGATGTGTGGTTTTTCCCAGCTTGAGTCATGCTGTCTCAGGCTGGGCTGGAAATACCCGCTTTCAATCATCCTGAGTGCAGCATTGTTTATCTGTTGCTCAACATCTGGAATGGAGAAGATTCACACCAAGCATTTAATACTCATCACACAAACAGCATTCCATCTGTCTGCTCCTGTACTACTGGCTGAGATTTCTTCCCCGAACATTACACAACCACTGACTGTTCTCAGAAATAATACATCACACTGTACATAAAGTGACTGTACCTGAATACACTGGGCTCAGGCAGATCTGACACTAGAGCGAAACAAAGGGGTTTGTAACCATGGTGTTCACTCATTCATTAACATTATTTAGTAGTCGGCCTTATCTATAACGACCTATAATTTAGCTAAGTAGTTGATGGTTAACTGGCTTTTGCAAGAACCCATCATTGATATCTTGGCAGACGAATGCCTTGAAATCTAAACCATCTTAAAGTATTTTTTCTTTTTCCTATCACGATTTGTTATAATTGTTAAAAGGGTGGTCTTTAAAGTCATTGGACGTTTTTCGGATGGTTGTTCCATGGTTGTTTCCATTTAGATTTCCAGCATTAAGCAGACGCCCTTCTTCGCTCCTTTAAATGAGCAGTCCAAATCACACTCACTGATCTACAACGGTGGTAGAATGGGATTTACTGAACACTTTGGTGACTTTCATAGGTTTAAGTCTCCGCTACATGTCATTCCATGACCTTTCTGCCATTGTAAAACAAAATGCGTTAAGATATATTTTATCAGCTTTGATGAAGAAGTTTCCTGACTTGCACAGAGCCCTGACCTTAACTCCATCATACACCGTTGAAATGAACTAATGCATTAGAATACCAACTGGGAGCTTTCTGGCCAACACCAATGCCTGATCTTACAGTCATGTTCCAAAATATTGTGGAACAGTTAAAGCTGTTGAAGCACCAAAGAGGACAACCCCCATCCAATACCGTTGCTCAAGGGCGAAACAGTGGCAGCTTCACTGAGTATGGATTGGAACCACAGATAGTTATTTAGTTAGTTAGTGAGTTGGGCTTTAATCCAGGTTTTCATAGCAGGAACAGCAAAGGGGTAGTTTTACTGTGTTATTTGGGTGGTGCTAGTAGATTTTCATCCAATAATAAGTGCCACTTAATCTTGTTCTTTGAGGGGAATTTAAAATGGTCACAGCCTTCTAAAAATGGATAAAGCCCATCCCTGCTCCAACATATCAACAGCATTTAGTAAACGCCCCTACCCTGAGCTCTTAAAATATAAAACCCAAAGCAATTGTCCCTTAAAGGCCTTGCTCATAGGTCAAGGTCCTTCTGGTCAGTGGTTCAGTACCTTAACTTCCACCACCACTACTGTCCAGTACACGCTGATCCCAGTTCTAGCTGCCAGTATAAATAAATTACTATATCACCATTTTTCTTGAAGGGTTGTTTAACTGAGTCCAAACCTGCCGGAGTTTCCACGAGCTCCAAGGGAATGGATTACAACGGCCCAATTCTTAAATCCTTACATTTTCTTCCATCATGTTACAGAATCGATTTTCAGGAATGAATGCTTCCCTACTTACATTAATAAATAGTTTTGGTTCAAGGAATCTAAGCTCCAGCTATAAAATTCAAGCAGGAACAATTAGCCTTGTCTGACGGAAATGCCAACAGTAAAGTGGCTGAGCTTAACTTCTGTTCTGCTCTTAGATAGCAGCAACAGTTCGCATTTTAAATGAGCATTTTCAGTTCTTTTTTAGCACAGCTTTTAGCTCTGAGCTGCATTGATTCTGTATTGCTGTTCTAACTCTGTGTCTTTATTAAGACAAAAGGGACAAGGGTACCAGGACTCCTCTTCTGCCTCTTCTCCTGCTCCTCTTCTGTCAGGCTTTGAAGAGTGTGACGCCAAGAAACTAACAGGCGGTTACAACACATTTGAATGAAGGTGATCAGTTAGCACATTTTGAGGTTGTTTATCGTTGACATTTTCTGAATTCAGTGTTGCTTACACTTCTCAGGGGTGATGAACCCTTATCATCAAACTCTTTTTGGGGGGGGTCTGGACTACTGGCGTGACAGCCTTGCTGCGAGAGCAATAAAATAATATTAATATACATTTTCCATACATTATATAACAATATGACATTATACAATATGAATTTAATCTAGTGTCCTATGAATCAGTCCATCGCTCATCGCACTCAAGTTTAAAGATACCAGTTGACCTAATGCATACTGGTAGTGGCTGGGCCAGAACTCATGCAACAGTTCTACCCACTGCACCACTGCCCTGTATATAAATATATTTCAATCGTGAAATTGTGTATATTGTATATAGATTATTAGGTGGCAGCACGGCCTGGCCTCAACCCCATCGAACACCTTTGGGATGAACTTGAACTGAGCCAGGTTCTTTTATCCAACATATGTTAATGGTTTTCTATAAGGATGGGCAAAAAATTCAAACATACACAGACAAAAATCTTAGTATAAAGATTAAAGCCTTCCCTAAAGATAAGGGTGGGCGATATGAGCTCAAATTCATATCGTAGTATTTTCAACTATCCGCACCATAATGATATAATAAGACAATACATAATGTAAATAAAGAGATTTTTCAAAGCAGTATATTATTAATAACTTATAAATGCCATTTATAAGTAGGCATAATAAACATGAACTAAAGTCAAAACACAAGAATAAGTAATGTATTACTTAAAAGAGTGAGTATAAATGAGTATTATTGTGTTAGCAAAGATTTACACTTAAGTTAGAAGATAGAACTGCTTGGTTATGTTTACGGTTCAACCCCAGGGATCTATGGTACGTTTTCTGTATTTCTGATTTAAAATGAACATGAGCATACGAACAAAATCCACTAATTATTAACTTATTATCAACAGTAGATTGAAGGACCAGTTTCTGAGCCATTCATACTAAAATTGAATAAATAAAAACAAAACACACACACACACACACACACACACACACACACACACACACACACACACACACACACGCACGTGTAAATACATGATAAAAGTTAATTTAATTTAATAATTCAAATAAATTGTTATTTTATAAAAAGTGTTGCGTGTTTGCACCCACTAAACCATAATTATAGTTTAAAACATCATTGCCGGGTTATCTGTAAGCTTTAAAAATAAAAATGAATGAAGTACCCTCAGTGGGCCAGACTCAGGGAGCAGATACAGTTTTCAAACCAGGTTAGATATGGCAGAGGTTGTGCAAGGTTTTGTTTGCTCTGAGATGCTCTGAGTTTGTCAATTTACAATGACAAAAATACAATTAAAATAACGAGCTCACCGGAAAAAATAAGCATGTATCTACAATTACTTATGAATGTATATTCAGGCGAGAAGAGGAAAGAAACGAAATGAGGAAAAAAACGGAGAAAATGGAAAGACAGGGAAAACAATCGATTATTATTTATTTATTATTTATTTGGATAATAAAACTCTGTAATGAATCTCTTTATTATTTACTGTGTGTGAGCTATGATGAACGTCTCTTAATGTCGCTTATGTCGTTAATGTTCATTTACGTTCCGTTCTCAGCTGCGACGTGCAGGACAGCAAAAGATCAGGAAAGTTTTATCATGTCTTTTTTAAGACTTACATTTAGCAGACACCCTTATCCAGAGCAACTTACAACTCATAGTCTTACAATCCAAGCAATTGTGGGTTAAGGGCCTTGCTCAAGGGCCCAACTGGGGCAGCTTGGCAGAGGTGGGATTTGATCCCTGGACCTTCTGGCCCATAGTCCAGTACCTTAACCGCTAGGCTACAACAGTCCACATCTTTCCCTGTCACAGCGGTGCCAAGACTAAGGGATGCCTGAAATCGCATCCCTAGCCTGATAAAATATAAATGTACATAAAACAATACTAATGCAGTGCGGGGGCTCGGTGGGTAGCCCCACTACCTCACAGCAAGAAGGTCCTGGGTTCAATCCCAGGGTGGAGCGGTTTGGGTCCTTTCTGTGTGGAGTCTGCATGGGTTTACTCTGGAGCATTTGTGCTAATGGTTGAAGTAGAGTGGCTGGAAGTGTCATGTTCAGACTACATTTTTGGGTAAAATAAGTATAAAATAAAATAAAAAAATATATAACAATCTCTGCAGGAGGGAAACTCAGAGACATTTTCTTGCTGTTCTGTGTTCTTTTGTGTTCTTAAAAGAGCAAACAATATGTCACATATAACGTTGGTCATTTCCAAAAAAAACACAAAGCACCCAAACATACAGTTTGACCGCATCGAACTTTTTCACTGTAATATCCCGTGTATTTGTCTAACTAGGGCTTGCTTTGTCAAATTAAAGTTTGGATCCCTGCAATTTTTTTCTTCTCCCTCACTGGCTAATACTCAGAGTTTCTCACAAGCTCAAAACATCGTAAACGAATCACCGGACAGTTTGTTCAGCCAAAGCTGGTTTAACGTGCTCGTGATCTCGAGCTCAGTAGGCATTCCACACCAACGGCTTTTCACTTCTAACTATTTGAAATTCCTCCTCGCGCTGCGTTCGTTACGATCCCCGAGGGAGGTAAGCAGAGCTCGCGCGCACATTCCACACATACCAGATGCAGTGAACAAGCTCCGCCCCTTCTGCTCTCTCTGCTGGGCAGGTATTTATTAATCGCGGACTCGCTTTCTTAGCTCAGATCCGTCCGAATGAGTGCTGCTGCTGAAGGTGTTACACCTGGATGATGTCTAAAGCATGACATAAACATAAAGCACAGAGGATTAAAACATTATCGGATTATTAGTACAGTGATAAAGCAAGCGGAGGCTCTTCTTTAAATCGAAAGAAGGTTTAGGTGAGTTCACTCATATTCTTTACAAATGTTTGACCGGTGCTACGAAGGAAGGGGTTCAGGATTGAACGGTGATTAAAATTTGTGAGCACTTTTGTCACAAGGTCGATGAAAGAAAACGTCTAACGTAACAAATACTGTTGTGGGAATAAGGGACAACCTTTTAAGCGTAGTTCTTTTACCTATACGTACAAACAACGGTGTTCCGTACAGCTGTGAGACCTGATTCACTACAGTCCTGGTCTTACGTACAGATAAAAAATACGTGTTTCCTACATTTTAGGTTGTTTCATGTTTTTAAACGGTGTCTGTGTCACGTGAGCGCAAACCCAGCCTCGTACCCTCAGTGGGCCAGACTCAGGGAGCAGATACAGTTTTCAAACCAGGTTAGATATGGCAGAGGTTGTGCAAGGT
>JAUZST010043833.1:0-26170 GCA_034779995.1 Parotocinclus haroldoi
TATGTATATATATGTATATAATATACATAACAGACCATGTAACACAAAGCTGTATATACAGTACTGTGCAAAAGTCTTAGGCCACCAATACATTGGATATACCATGGTTTTAGCAGTGATATTATAACTGTATGTAAGCACTATATTTATTAATCTTTTTTATTAGAATACAACCAGAAAATCTAAAAAAAAAAACAGCTCCTATAGGCTACATTGACGTATTTAGTGTGACCTCCCCTTACACGTAGAATAGCAGAACAGCCGAATCTGTTCATAGGGATGCCTTCAGAATACAGTCTGAAGAAGCCTGACCACCAGGGTGGAGAATCTTTGAAACATCAAGGTTTGAATGGTGCGCCTGGTCATTATTTGGAGTCAATTTGTCAAAAAAAATTATTTGTCTTCTCACTTCTAACAGTTTTGTGTTCTGCTGTAACCGATTCTTTAACCTGTTAGCTTCTACTGGAAGTTACAGCATGTCAGTGATAACATTCTGAGTGAGCCCAATCAAACAAAATCTTATTTTTCTCACACAAAGTAGTGATGATTGGCTGCTGTTTTGCTTCGGGATTAGTACGAAAGAAGGCCCGACTCCCTCAAGGCCACAGACGATACCTGAGTAAGAGCAGGCAATGTTGCTACTGCAGAGCGTTAACGTGCACAAATACACAAAGTACCTTTTAAAGTGAAGCCCATGTGTAACATACTCCTCACCTCTGACAGCGCAGATAGAGCCGAAGATAAATAACCGAATCAGTTTACTCCTGGCGACATCGCAGCCTCTTGAGCCCCTCGAACCCAGTGGAACATTAAAGGACGTTGGTGTCAAAAGACAGCGAGGGCCTTTAGGAACCGCGATAACTTGCCTGACAACGATAAGGCCTCTTTAGTGGACCAGGCTTCGACGTCACCCAGCTGAGCTCTGATTAGATACAGAACGTATACATTGGTGTTTTCACAAGCACTCAGTAACGGCACAACTGTCTATGAGAGAGCGTCTGATCCCTGATATAGGTTTATACAGAATGACCAGGATGTCAGGTAAAATGTAAGCATAGATTTAAAGGAAGATCTATCTAACCTTGATATCGCGCCCCTCGTTATCTCGCCATGCACTTTACCCCGAAAAGCCACCAACCTCAGCTCTCGCCCTCACCATTCTTGAACTGTGACAAATATATTGGCAGCAATTACATTCTACCTCGTTTTCAGCCGACTGGTTGTTAAGTGCCACTTTAATCCTACTGACCTGACCGGGTCGTTTACACAGTGGCCACAACCCCTTTCTGGTCCCCCCTGAGGGATTAGTTCTTGGCTCACTCTTGATATGCCTGTACAAAAGCTTGGACTTAAGACATAAGACGTCCAAAACAGATATCTGACTGCCTTTCACCTGAAACAGCCTGAGCAAAACGGAACTGATATTGCTCTCTACAGAGAGAACAGTCTGTCTAACTGTGTATCTGGCCCATGCAGCAAAGGATCTTGGTGTGATTCTGGACACTCCCATTTTTCGGACTACATTTTTGCAAATCTCCTACGCACAGAAGACACGTTGTTTTGTGACCAATGAAGCTGCTCAGATCTTTATGCAGCCATTTCCAGCCTTAATTGGAGAGTATTGCCTGCTGGTCTGCCTTCATGATCCATTGCTCCAATACAGCGTTGGTTTATAAGCTGCCTGGGTTTTCTCAGCTTCTACTCAGACATTGTTGAGACAATGAAGCTTGAATCCGGCGAAAGCCAAGCGATCAGTAAGCTGACAAGATTCTCTTTGGGAGTTTGTCAAATCAAGCTGGGAAAGCATAGCTTATCAGGGTTTACATAAACTCGTGGAGTTATTTTCCAGCATGCAGACTGTCGTGCACTTTAAATCTAATCAAGCATTTATAGAGGCACTTGTGAAATAAATCAACAAAAAACTGTACACAACTGTCATTCCAACACTAGCGGAGGAGGAAAATCAGAGTTTTTGGACAAAGGAAACACTGTGACTGAAAAAAAAACACCAACATATCTGAGAAAACTTCCTTTAATGCTGACCCACAAATCCATCAACTGGGTCGTACCATGCACAAGGCAAAGGGGTATTGCTGTATTTTCAATGTCAAAATATTGTGCTTAAATCATATAGCTTCTGTGGTTTAAACATTTTGTTTACTTATCAGAAAAAAAGATATTTGATATACCATGTTTCTGGCAGTGTGGACTCAAGTTAAAAGGGCCACAAAACTGTTTTTTGTTCCCTAGAGACTTTGTTTCTCTGTCTGGTCAGGAAATTATTCACACATTATGTTTTTTTTGCACTCTAGGATGGATTTTCATGTGTGGTTTAACGTCGGGTGCCTCTCTTTCTACAGACACTCACACCAACCTGTCTTTGAATATCGACCACTTGACCCCTGATGTTTATACAGTTCCCTTCACCATCTCAGACAGCAGCTCTCCTCCCAGAAGCACCTTCATCAACCTACCGGGTATCGCACTTGCAGACTTTTGCATAGAGAAATGTATTGGCATTTTAAGCTCTGATACAAACAGAGAGTTTCAGGCTGCTGTGTTTTCTTTTTTTAAATGTATTGGGACAAAAAGTAAATGCAGTAAGGCGTGTACAAATCAGTAAGCGGTGGTCTATTTTTACTGGACCGCGTGCGTTACCACAAACCCAGCATATTAGACCAGAGGATCAGGGGCACTGGGCTCGGGAGAAACAGTAATGCCCAGAGACGTCTGTCTGGGGGAAAATGAGAGATAAACTGGAAACTCAAGTAAAAGTAAAAAGACTCAAGTCAAAGTTGAAGTAGGGCTGATATTGTTCCTCAAGTAAAAGTTTATTAGTACATGTTGCTACATGTACCTAAAAAGCTAAATCATTTCCTTGAAAAGCGTTTTGAAACCGGATTCTTTCACAGAAAGAAAAGTAATTTATTTAAAACAAATTACATTATCATACGCTGCTCAAAAAAATTAAAGGAACCCTTCAGACAACAATGGGGAAAGGGCTAGTCCATTTAGCTGCAATTCTTTTGCGGAAACTCAAACCGGTACTGAATAGTTTGCGCAGGCACCAGTGATAGATGCCAATTACGGTGTTCTATGGCAAATGCCAATCGAGCTCCGTGGTGCTGGGCAGTAACTACAGGATGTCGGGAACTCAGACCACACTCATGAATCCTGTGTCACATTGTTCAACACCGCTGGCCTGCCGGAGGTCATTATGTGCCGCTCAGGTAGGGCTCATTCCGTTCCTTCTCGCATAAAGGAGCAGATACCGGTCCTACTGAGAGATTAAGGACTTTGTTCAGCACTCCTAGAGTAACTGTCTGACTCCTGGAATTTCCTCCATAGTCTTAAGACCCTCCTGGGAGACGCATAGACGGCCGGGAGATCTTCTGGCAAAGCTAGCTGCTCTGTAAAAACCCCTTCAAAATCACGATGGTGCCTTCATACAAGATGCGCACATGCACTTTTGGACCAGTAACAATGCGTCAAGTGTAAGCCTAAGATTTTCACTTCCATCACCTCTGTAACTACGACTGCCCACATAGACATCAACTGATAAAGTATGTAAAGAAATAGATTCAAAATTCATACTGTAACGATTGTTGAAAATATTTTTTCCCCTTAAATTACAGAAATAAGCAAGTTTATAGACCCGAAAAAAAACTGCACCGCCGGTTCTGAGTTGTGGTCTGGATTAGGACTTTTGCTTTTCCTTTCCGGTTCTGACACCAAGATTGTTTTATGCTTCCCAACAAACTGATGTGTGTTTTGTGGCGGTTGAAGTGTAGTCATAATCTTAGCATTGTGCTAAACTGGTCAAAACTCCAGGGAGTGAGTCAAAACTATTAACTGCATCCCACATGGAGGCTGCATTCGAAGACCGATTGTGTCGTAGCACTCAAGCGGGCTGTCACAATTCGAAAGCTCCTTTATATGCAACTGAGAGGTGCACCAATATTTCAGATGGTAATGAAGGATCCAATGGGTGGATCTCTCACCAGAAAACATTTCCAGAGGTTCATGGTGTGCAACACCGGACTGTAATTTCAGTTCGGATTTCATTGCGGTCTACACAGCCTTCGATGGACACACTTTGCTAGACCAAGTCGGCCACGTCCTTTAAAGGACGCCGCTCCTGATTTGGGACGCAGCTACTGACCATGCTTGGAACGAGAGGACGATTCGTCTTTAGCTCTGGTCTGCTGTACATTAGCAGGATAGCATATAGATACTGTAGCACGTTTGCTGAAGTAATGCACGAAATGCTTGGTTCCTGTATTGCTTACTGAACTCCGGATGCCTGATCCAGTCCATTTAAAAGAACGAAATTCACTGACGAAGTCAGGGGTAGCACACTGCTTCATGAACTGAACATTTTGTCCATGTTACGTAGCCTTTGTTCTGGGAAATCATTCATAAATGCGTCCTCTATTCCTGTGAACATGTTTCTAACTGGATTTCCTTATCATTTTTGAGTTCGCTGCTGGCCTTTTGTATTTAATAAGAACGGAGTGTTCTCTCTCCTCTTATAGTGACCGTGTGCACATGTAACGTGAGAGGCAACTGTCACACTGCAGCCAAGCAGCTCCCTGGGATGCCCACTATCCAGTCCACGCTGGGTGTCCTTCTAGGAACTCTGGGAGTCATAGGTAAAAGAAAATTTAAAAAGTCTTTCTTTTTTATGGACATTAGATCGAAATAGAGTAATTGATAAGTTGCTAATGTGATATCCTATTTCTACACACTTCGTGAAACTCACTGGGCACTCCGGTCACTCAGAATTTCGTATCCCAAAACCATCGGTCTTCACAGCGCCTGTAGTGTGACGAGGTGCCCCGCAGACCCCCTGAGGGAGGGGCGGTCGGACCGGAATCATCTCCCTGCCTTCTCAGCAGCAACCTATTGGCTGGTCAAGGTGCTGGCAGGGTTGGATCTAGCGGAAGTGCCTCCATGTGGGCATGATCTTGCTTTAGAAGTAACCTCCTGGTGAAAAGAATCAGCGAGTGGCGTCAAGTTGTACAGAGGCACTCGCTGGCCCACGTGGCGGGGTAATGGCGATAAACCATCAACAAAATGGATGGATGAACACTCGGAACAGCCAAACAGGCCTAATAACAGTAGGTCTCCTCCAAAAGGTGGAGCTCTCACCAGTCCTTTACTCCTTTCCAGTCATCCACTGGCCACTGTTTGTGTTTTGACCAATTTGTTCCTTGATTTAATATTCAATATGGCTTCAACTACACGTATATAAGGAATATTTTCCTTCAAAGCTCTGCCTGTAAACGTCTTGAGACCCCCTTCCTCAGCCCCCTCCATACAGGCGCAAGTAACGTAGAAGCTTCTTCAGTGCTCGGGGAGGAGCTGGCCTTGCCCCACCTAGACATGGACAGTCAAGTTTGTGTGACACCTGAGCCTGACAGAGGGCACCTGCTGTGCCACCTGAACATAGCTAACAGTGTGGACAGCTCCTGTGTTTTGAGTTTAAATGTATGGGTTTGCATTGGGTTCTCTGGATCCATACAACATTCCAAATACGTGTTATGTCATTTGTTGTCTGGAAAGTGTCCCTGTGTGTGTGTGTGTGTGTGTGTGTGTGTTGTGTGTCGGCTGTCTTATGTTATGCAAACTGAAACATGCTAATGACAATGTTCGGTTTCTTTTGCTGATGATTCGTTAAGTTGTAAGTTCAGTGTCACAGTGCCGTATTGTCTCTCTGTTGACAGGGATCATACTGATAGTCATCTTTATAAGACTGTCCTACCAGAAACCTCCACCCAGCGGAAAAGCCAGCCAGGACAGAGAGCCTCTCAACGTCTCACTTTAACTCTTCAGCAATCTTTCCTTAATATCACCCATTATCTGTAGCGTTCCAGTTTCTTTATTTATGCATTTCCCAGTCTTGAAACTAAGAAGACTGTGTTACATTTTCTCATTACGGGGACTAGTCGCACCCCTTGTTTATTAAGGTCACATGATTCAGGTCTCAACAAATCTACTGGGGGAAAAAAATAAAAAATAGGGTCAGGATGACACGCCATTTTCAGGTGTTTTTGACCAGGGTCATTGTGCAGAGCCTCCCATTCCCGCTCTGTAGGCAGTAATTAGGCAGTTGGCAGTGGGTTCAAATTCAATAGAGGCTTTGCAGGATGAAGCGTGCCAAAAGCATTTTGATTTGGGTGCGACACGGCCTGTATGGAATCCCTCACATGCACCATTCAGTTCGTCCCATGGTGAACTTCCTCGCTATTAGTTTTGATACAATTCTCCGTAAATTGGACAAACAAAACGTCTCTGTACAGTCCGAAACCCAATCTGCTGCTGCCATCATTGGTCACATCGTCAATAAATATTACTGAGCCTGCTCCAGAAGCAGCCATGCATGCCCGAGCCGTGAAATTACAGAAGCAGTTCGTTTCTTTCTCCACACTTTGGTAGACGTCAGTCTTGTTCTCATCAGTCCATAAGATTGTGTTCCAGAACTTTTGATGCTCTTCTCTGTGCTTCTTTGCAATTCCAATCTGCCTTTCGATTCTCACTGCCGATGAGCGGTTTGCACCTTGTGGCATCTTCTCTGTATTCCTGCACCGCAGAGGTCGTTGGTGATGTCACTTACTGAGGTTTCCGGGGTTTCCTTCACAGCTCTAGCAATATTTATGCCATCAACTACCGTTGATTTCCTTGGCTACTGTTGATTTCCTGCTCGACGCCTGTTGCTCAGTACACCAGTAGATTCCTTCTTTTTCAGGACATTTCACCTTGTTGCTCTCGCTATGCCCAGCGTCTGTCCAATATTCCTTCCTTTCTCAGCTTCAGAATGACTTGCTTTTTGCCCATAGACAGCTCTCTGGTCTTCATGCTGGTTTATCCTCTTTAACAGGACATTCTGGCAACACTTTGTCCACCCACCTGTCAGTCGCACGTTCCAATAGTTTTGCTCACATGATAAATGGGTGGGTTTAAACAAACCCAAATTAAACATTTAGTCATGCCCAAAATGTCCCAGTGTAAGTGTACGCGTGGTGCCCTGTTTAGGCTTTGCTCCTGCCTTGAACTCTGTGCTACCCGTGCTCCCCTGGCCCCCACCGTCCTCTGCCCCATATCTTTTTATGCTTGGTTTGGAACGTGAACGAGCCTTAGGTTCGTTTTGGTTCACATGTACTGCTTGCGTTTTGTTGGGTTTCCCTTAGTTATTTCTAAAATGCTTGACGCTTACAGTACCCCGCAACGGGCTCCAGTATCATCCTGACTGCATATATTGCACCCTATTAGAAATTCACATGTATAGGCTCTGCACACATGTATAAATCTGCACAACTAGGAATGTCCTCTTTTTGTGAGCAGTGCATATGTCTAAAATATAAAGTATATGTGCATACTTGTTTTTACATATGTATACACAGTAATAAAACCAGTGAGATCTGCTTGCTCGGGCTTGAGTGATGTTAAAACAGTGAGCGTGAGATAATGGGACAGAGAAAGGACAGAGAAAAAAGGGGAGAGAGAGAGAGAGAGAGACGGGGCTTAACCTCATTCACATTCACACTGCCGTCCTGGTTTTATAGCCATTCTAAATGCAGGGATTAATAAACCTCGTCTGGAGGGTAAAATGAAATAGCGTCGCAGTTACAGAGGCTGCCAAGATTACCCATGCGATGCCCCCCTCCCCTCCCCCCAAGTCATGGTGGGATGACGCCAACACTGCATGACCTAGATGACCTTATATATATATATATATTATGTATATATCTGCACCAAGCTATAAATAGACTTTCTATACGGCTGCCTGATTGACGGCTCACACCATCAGACCTCCTTTTATTAAATACAGTGTGCGTTTGCTTCTCAGTATAGCCTCTGTCTTATCGTATACCACGCGCGCACTTGCGACGGTTTCAGCAGCGTCTCAGTTATTCATACATCACACGTTGTGTTCAATCGGCACTTCTTAAAGGCAGAAGCTTTTCCCGGTTGGTTTGTCGATTCAATTGCACTCTCAAGGAGAAGAAAAATCGCCCACTGACCCGACCATTCGAATGTTCCAGCAAAGCACAACGTTAAAAATAGCAGCGGGACCTTGTGCACATGCCTTTCTCAGCATGGAATTTTCTCACATTTAGCTCCAGCTTTCAAAGTATCGCACATTTCGCATCACAAACTAGCAACACATGACGCGAGTAATGAAGAACGTGCTACACACGGCGCAATGGGCCGCATTTCCTCAGAATTCCTTAGATACTTACTTTGGGTTTGACTAACTTTTTTTTTGCAGAAAAAGACAAAAACAAACAAACACTTCCTGTAGTAATCGGAATGCTGTAGTTTAAGTGTGTTTTTACACGGGTTAATGCGTGAGGAGAAAATACGAAAACAAACGAAGCTGGGTCAGGATGAATATGATCCACCTTCACAATTAGGCACGATTACTATGGGATGGAAATGCGGTCTGAAATAGAATGGAAATGCAAAACTGAAAATAAGGCAAAATCTATATGTTTGCAGTTTAATTTTCCACATACACATGATCTATTTGGGAATATTAATATTAAAATCTTTTTTAAATATATATATATATATATATATATATATATATATTTTTTTTTTTTTTTTTCGTCCATCCTGGGTATTTCATGGTCGTGATTTCACAAGGCTGTGGAGTGTGTCGTTATATTAAACTTGAAGTTGGATGTTATTTATTTTGGTGTCACTCTGATGTACTGCACACTTTTGTCAAATATTACTAATACTCACCTGGCAATCAGGCCTCACTTTGATAAATAAGAGCACAATTTGTGATCTAGTTTGCTTTTGTATACATAACTGTGCTGTATGATGCTAACCTAAGAAATTATCTGAACGTAAATGTACTCTTTTTTTGAGTAACATTTTTTTTGATACTCCAGCCAGATCTGTAAACATGGCTGTGAAACTTTGTGTATCTGAAGTTTTGGAAACAGCACAAGCCCACTGAAATATTCCAAAATGGCTTCAGTCACCCAAAGTCAAGCCTTCGAGGTATTGAGACAGAGCCAGACACTATATTTAGAATATGGCCTTGTTTTGCTTTCTCTTAATCTGAAAATAGTTCAGCTGGTAGGTGAGCTGTGGAGATGTCCGGGTCTATAGTCACTAGGTTTTCAGGGTGTGATTTTACCACAAACGAATGCCGATTGCCGGTGGATGGACCCGCTGACTTTTGCTAAATCAGTGCCTGTATTTAAAGGTGTGGGATAAACCAAAAATGCATTTTTAGATTTGGACTAGAATCCAAAATCATGGGCATTTGATCAAGTTTGTACTCCTTGGATCTTACAGCTAGTCTGTAAGATAAATGATCCACCCAAGTTTGCAAATCGGCACCTGAACACACAGTGAGATGATGGCTTTTGGAAAATGGCTTGCTATCAGGAAGGACAGCAAAAGAAGCCACTTCTCCTCAAGAAAAACACCAGGTACAGGAACATTACAGGACATTCTGCAGGAAGTAAAGGACTGAGGTAAATATTTTCTCTCTTGTAACCTCGCTAAATGATCGTTTGAAAGAGAATCCAACATAACTGGAAGAAGATTCTTTGGTGTGGACCTTCACCGCAAGCACACCATCCCCACTGTGATGCATGGTGGTGGCAGCATGATGCTCTGGGGATGCCCTGGAAGGCTTGTAAACATAGAGGGTAACGCGAATGCAGCAAAGTTCAGGGAAATCCTAAAGCATTTTTGTCTAGGCCTGCGTGTGTGATAAATGCAACAAAAATACGCTGTGCTGTCACATAAAAGACAGTTTCTCACTCCCATTTTGAGAGAAGGGAGTGCAGGGTAAGGAAGGGCTGGGTGAGTCAGTGTGCTGCAAACAGCTTTAGAATGATTTTTATTTTTAAAGATTATTTTACAGCATCTTTTCCCCCCATGTCCAAAGACATGCGTGTTAGGTTAATTGATGTCTCTAAAGTGGCCCGTAGTGCGTGACTGGGTTCATGACTGTGTGTGCTTGCCCCACGATAGATTTGCGCACCGTCTAGGGTTGTTCCTGCCCTTGCACCCAAAACTGCCCGCCACCCCGTGTGGATGAAGCGGAAGACGATGGATGGATGGATTCTAGTTGTGGCACTGCAAACGCAGTAAATGTCCTCACGTCTGTCTGTGTTGTTGGAAGGATTCCATCAGCTGTATAAGCCTCTGCTATTCTAGGCTAGGAAGAGAGCAGCTGTGGACATTTTTCAGCCCGTAAACACTCCGCAGTGCTCCATGACGCAGCGTTTTCTTCCTTTGTGGAAAATGAGTGTCACTTCCTTCTGATAACGTTCTCAACCCCAAAGTCTGCCTTCATTTCTTGTCTGTTTTCTTCTCTCTGTTTTTAGAACAGCATCAACTCGTGGCAAGAGTGGAAAATGTTTCGTTCAGACGTCAGCAAAGGCCTCGCAGCTTCCATTTATCAGCTTCGATTACGTAGCACGATGGAATATCATTAATCCAAAGGGATACAGTGGGAAAAGACGTGGAAATGGCCCGTATCTGACTTTCGAATGGTGCCCTGTCCAGAACGTTCTTCTGCCTGAAAACGGTCAGTTCCAGGTTGGACCAGGTTATTTTTGCACCAGTTTGTTCCAATTAAGTGGTTTGTTCTCATACGTTTTAGAAAGTAACAGAGCGCCTCATCCAAACAAATGATGGCCTATAGTACAACAGTATGAAAATACAGGCAGAACATGCACCAGTCTCTGCAGTCTCCACCAGTAAACCTGGGTATCCGGAGCTGTGAGGCGACGGTGCTAACTACTGAGCCACCGTGCCACCCTTGAGTTCTCTAAAATCTTTATAAGTAAAGTATTCCCCAAAGTACATCCAGATGTTTTTACAAAGGCAGCAAAACCAAAGCTCTCTGAAATATGGTGCATTTATTTGGCCTTCCAATTCAAATAAATTGACACTGGTGAGGAGGTTCTGGATGTGCCAGCAGTTCTTATTATATACTACAGTATTTGCGCGAGTGAAAAAAGGACAGATAGGTGGCCTGGAAGTGGTGGACAATCTCAAATAGAACCCCAGAATGAATAGAAGCCACTCTCAACGCTCTGCTCACACACAATAAACCCGTTCAGATCCAACATCACGTATTTATTTATAGCTGTGTCTAATCTATGCAAATGAGCCAAGCCTTCAGCTGCATGATGAATTTAATAGGGCCTGAGCCACTTAGCCTCTCTTCAGAGTTTCCCACCGCCAAGAACTACGCCAGGAAGACAGGAGTCGTATCAAGGTTAGAAGAACACAGTTCCTGTTCCAGGAATCCCAGTGTGATAGACTGTGTATCATATTTCATAAGTCCATAAAAAAAAGGTGCAGCAGCCTAACACAGAGTTAAGTATGACCTACCTTAAACATACTTAAACTGCATATATTAACGAACGGTTGGGCAAAATCATTAACAAAAAGTTGACACAGCGCCCTGTCATTTGGACTTAGATTCGTTGCTGCTCCTTTTTTTTCTGTGGTCAGGAGCACACAGCATACATCACTTCCAAAAATGATCTGGAATAGCGATTCATCTGACCATAGTACATGCTTCTTCTGTGTTTTGGTCCATCCTAGATGCCTCAGAGCTCAGAGAAGTTGGTTCATGTGGTTCTACCAGCTTTTGATGAACGAAGTTCGTAAGGCAGTGCCGCCTGAGGGATTAAAGATCACGGATCTTCAAAGATCTTCAGTTTAGGCTTTTGTCATTGCCCATGCACAGGAATTCCTTCAGATTCCTCGAATCATTTAACAATATTATGCACTGTAGATTGAGAAATATGCAAATCCTCTTAAATCTGTCTTTTTAAACAGTTCACTCATTTTATTATTCATAAATTGACTGGAGATCCTTTGAGTGTCTTCTTAAAGTGACATCATAATTTAGGCTGTTTTACCTCCATGCAATGTTCGTCAAGTTCCTTAATGAATTGTTTGCCGACCAAAACAGCATGTATAAGTGTCATATCATATCATATTACCTCTCAGACTTGCTCCAAAATCTAACCGAAGACCTTCCCAGAAGAGGAAAGGATGTTGTCAAGGTCAAATTTATTTTTATGTAGCGCTTTTTACAACGGTGCATTGTCTCAAAGCAGCTTTACAATCTTATTTTAGCTTAAAGGGCAAAGAGAATCTCCCATGTAAAAGGAAGAAACCTTGGGAGGACCAAGAACCAAACCTGACCCGTCCTCCTTGCGTGGCCTAGATGTTAACTGAAATAGCGGTTTGTATTAATAATAGAAATAGGTCAATAATAACAATTCCATTAAATAATGTAAAATATTTTTTGCAGCAGCAAAGCATGGATCAAACCCTATCATATCATTTTTGTTTTTAGATTTGGACTATACTGTATAGCGTAGGACATTGTGTTTCACAAGAGAAGATTAAACTATTTTGATTAAGGGTGGCCATGGTTTTAATATGGCCTGTTTCTTATGCGCTACGGTCACATCTGGTAAAAGAGATTACATCTTTTAATACCATCAGGGACGAACAAATAGTAGGCATCACAAAAACTCTTGGGTTCTTAGTCATATGATTCGATGTTGTACACCAGTCCCTTTCAGCACGTCCTCCTGATCAAAGTGATCCATTATCCGTAGAGTATAAGATCTACAGCTGAATCAGAGGTACATTTCAGCACTGCATCGGCAGCTCTTTCTTATAGCAACCGTTGCTATGCTGCCTCTCATCCCCCAGACCCAGCTGCTGCGATGTCTTCCCAGGAAGTCACGCTTCAGCATCACATGACTTCCAGATGCCTCCTAAACCTGGTATGGCATTTATCTCCTTAGCAATATCTACGAAAATGTTAACAAAGCAGCGACGCAGGCCGTCACACGGCCAGTGCGTTCATTTGTACAAAATTAAAATAAGACAGCCTGTGGACCACTAGATAAATGGTTGTGAGTTTAAATCTCAGCTTTGACCAAACTGTCAAATGTCAACTGTTCAAAATAAGCCAAACGGATAATGCCAACTTTTGGACGAGACAAGTGGCGGCTCTGTGTTTAAAGCCATGGGATACCAACCATTAGGGGTTCAAATCCCAGTTCTGCCACTATCCCAGTTACCACTATTGTGCCATTGAGCAAGTTCTTTAAACCTCAATTAATTTTAGGTGCTAAATTATGTAAATGTGTTAGAAAAGGCAAGAGACTGCTAACCAAAAGGTTGCAAGCTCAAATCCTGCCTCTGTCCTCTAACTGCCGCAAAGTCGCAAGGATTTTAACCCCTTGGCTTGGCCAAACGGTCAATGTGGGGCTCTTGAACAAAGCAAATAAACTTCGACGGTTTACACGTTGAGCTTTATGTCAGTTTAGACCTTCTAAATGATGTGAATGTTTTAGGGACAGCTGCTACTGAGCAGGATTTTAAGCTCAACTACTCAGACCATATGTAGTTCAAAAGCGTCTGCTAATTTCTGTAGATGTTTTAAGTTTTTCGTCTACTATGAGCTCAAATCCCAGCATCCCAAAAAAGCGACTTAAACCGCATCTGTTTAAATGTGAGGGTTTAAGAAACAGTAGGTCTCTAATAAATGTACTGGATGCTTTAGAAACAGTGGTTGGATTGATAAATCAGAAGGTTAAGAACACAAATCCAGACTCTGCATTTATGCCGTTTTGGGCAGTGCAACAAGCTTTAGTCCCTCTGTATGGACACCATCTGCTGTTTTCCTCTTATGGACGCTCTTTATAGGGTTCACCACAGAGGACCATCCTGATTCGCATCATCGGATTGGCACAGGTGTCGTGCCAGATGCAACGCTGCCCATTTTTAGGGGCTTGGGACTGGCACTGATAGTATTCTGGTATGCAGTTTTTTTTTAATAATAAATAAACTTGATTTTCTTGCTGCAAGCTTGACCAAGGATTTGAACCAATCCTTGAGTTGCCAGTGAGTGTATGCCCCATCATATCTGAGGTGTTTTACGTTGCCAGTTGACATGTGCACTGCTGACGAAAAATATTTCATAATGAGATTTTCCTTTTTGAGACATTACCCCTCCAGATCACCAGAGGTCAGTGTCACTAATTCTTCTTCTGTGGTTTGTAGCAGTAATGTGGCAGTAATTTTGCTCTGCACATGGCATGGACAATGCAAACTGGTTCTACAATCTGAACAGGTCACCCCTTTACTACCGTAGCAGACTGAAGACTGCTTACATGTTGCTACTGGTTTTCAGGTGGAAAATGGGATTATCTCATGGTGAACAAAACACACTTTACTCTTATCAGTGGAGGCGATCAAACCCATATCCCTGGAGGTAAATTGCACCAAGCTGTACTTTCATGCTGTCTGCGTTAGGATATTCTTTTAAGCAGAATGTCATCTTTGGTGATAACGCCACGATTATTTGACGATGTTTATGATCATTTGTATTCACTGCTTTAGAAACGTTTCCTTCTTACCCCTGAAGGTCAGCTTGGTTTTTAGATTTGCTTATTTGTGTTAGCAGTATAATTTCAGTGCACAGGATGTAACACGATGGCTAAACAAACCATTTGCTGTCTTCTGGGTTAGTTCGAGGTTCAAATGAAGAATAATTGGCTGTTTCTGCTTTGAAACAAAGGTCCCAGTTTCCTGTTAGCTTTCGCTTTTCATCCAGACAATGATGATCAAGACTCAGAATACCAATAACCGATTCTATTTCAAAGAAAGTTCCTAATACTAACTTGTGTTCCATATAATAAATCCTCTATGGTTTTTATTCCAACTGACTAACCAAGGCATCGTAGCCCAGTGAAACCTGTTCCTGTTGCCGTGTGAGTCCAATTTTGGAGTTATTGCATTTACTATATCAGAACTCTGTGTAGCGGAAAATATATTACCTGTGAACACACACACACACACAGTACTGTAGGTTTTTTTTTCCTGAAAGCTGCCTAAAAAGTGTCTTGTTATTTAGGCGTATCGGTTTGATTTCATTTCATTCCGCTTCTGTTTTCGTGAACATTTCACAGAGAGTCCTCTGTCTTTGTGCAATCTATTCATACGCTTATACCTCAACACAACCTTCTAAAAAATACACCTTGAGTTCTCGACCAGGAAGCACACTGTACTACGCCATGCTGTGCCGTACACTAAAACATTGTCAACCATTTTTATGTGCAATTGTGTGACTGACATTGCTTAATAATTGAGTGTGGTTTGAGGAGAGTTGTGGGCATGAATGCGTGAGATTTTGCATAATTTCGTAGCTTCTCTATATTAGCCTTCATTTGTCATGTAAGAATCTACCCTACTGGAAAAAAACAGACCAGCATGATGCTGGACTTGGTGGCCTTTGTTGTGTTTTGGACACGTGTTTGCTGAGGACGCTGGTGACCTTCACTTGGACGGTTGCGACCGGTGCATACTGATCTTTTTTGGGGAATGCTGGTGACAACAACAAAACCAGCAAGATGATACTGGGCAACCAGCTTTGCCAGCATGGTTATGCTGTTCAACCAGCAAAACCAGCACCACGCCAGCTTAAACCAGCATGGACCTGATGCTGGTCAATGCTTGGGTACGCCGCCAGTACCAACTGAATAGCCACGCGTGTAAAAAGCCTGAACATAAAAAAAAGCTTGGAAAAAATGGTCAGTATGCTGATGTGATGCGTCTCTTGCAGAACCGAATCAGAATAGATATGAGTGAAGGTAATCAGCTGCAGTGCACAAGGAAATCTTCACAAGTCACTCATCAGTGTATGGCAGCGACAAGACACACACCCGATACAATCATCCCAAACGTATCTCCTCCATGTTTTTTCGGTTGCGTTGTCAGTGACGTCCAGTGCCAGCGTCGTATGATTCACCCTTCCAGCGCTGATGACGTACGCTCCTGTTGACGGCCCGGCCAGTATGATTGGCCTCGTTCTCAAAGCAGGGAACAAATTGCACGGCCGCTGACGTAGCATTAATGCTTTTAGATTTTGGACTTAATTGCATGCTTTTTATATCTCAACAACAAACGAGGCGATCGTTTTTCAGGTGCCTATCATAATAAGTAGCAGCAGCCTCTTAATTATTCTCCACTCATGAATTCAGTCGCCATTAAAAAATAGACATCGTGCGCCTGCTTGATTCGTGGAAGTGACACTCGGCACACATCTGCTACACTCAGCATGAAATACCTTGGGGTTCAGTGTTTTTCAACTTTGGGAAATGGAACAAGGCCCTTATTAAAAAAAAAAAAAAAAAAGAAAACGTTGGGACTGCATGGAAAATGTACATTTTCATGATATTTCATGTCTTGTCTGCTCAGGCAATTTAGGGCTAAACGCCAGTTGATTGTGGTACAAAAGCGGTGTAACCAAAAGGCTTCGACTTTGAAAGGATCTTCAGTTTGTCAACAAATGTTGTGAGGAAAGTGTTGCGTTTGGGCAAGGGTGCAAGACCCATGAGTTACATTAGCAAATTAAAATTAAAACATCACTGTGCAAAAAAGAAACCTCATGTTAACTGGTCCAAAAGCGGCATCACCTTCTCTGGCCTTGGAGGCATCTAGGATGGATCAACACTGGACATGCATATTGTGGTCAGATGAATCAGTACTCTAGGTCTTTTTTTTAAATCTGTGTGATTAAAGATGATACAGGACCATACAGACTATTACGAGCATCAAACCCAAAAGCCAGGCTCTATCATGATAGGATGCCTTCAAGATGACGTCTTCTCCAGGGACATATGTCCATTTCTGCTCCACAGAGACTCAGCCTTTCCTGCTTTTGCACCAAATCATGATTTTAATGACTCGTTTGATCATTACTCATTGTGTCCTTTGATCTTGTTCTGCTATATTTCTTGTATATATGAAGTTGCTTGAGCAAAGCATTCAGTCAGACATTTCTGAACAATGTTTGCCAAACAGCTGAGCCTCACTGAACTTGCTGACTCGGGGCCCACAAAGAAAACATGCACACGCACACAGTGGATGTATGCCATGTCAAATGTGTACGTGTGTCATTCATTATCTAGGGTCTGCACTTACAGCTTATTTTCTCAACTGTATTGTGCTTTGTGCCAGTATTTACTAGTGCTTTTCACTGACAACCAACTGATCTACACATTACCATTTGATATTTCATTTGGAAGTATCCCCAGTACATTTTGACTCTAGTCAATCATCACAAGAGTCAGAGAATCTGGAGAAATCTCTGCAAGTAAGCAGCAAGGCCGAAAACCATCACTGAATGCCCGTGAACTTTGATCCCTCAGGCGGCGCTGCATTAAAAACCTGACATCATTTTGTAACGGATGTTAGCACATGGGCTCAGGAACTGTTCAGAAAACCATTATGAGTGACACAGATCATCTCTCCATCTACAAGTACAAGTTATAACTCATATCAACAACACCCCGAAACACCGCCGGCTTCTCTGGTCCCGAGCTCATCTGAGATGGACTGTCCCAAAGTGGAAAAGTGTCCTGTGGTCTGAGTTCAAATTTCAAATTGTTTGTTGTCCTGCCTGCAGTCCAGACCTGTCTCCCTATGAAAATGTTGCACATTATAAAGCGCAAAATACGACAACAGAGAGCCCGGACTGTTGAGCAACTGAAGTTGTACGTCAAGCGAAAATGGTAAAGAATTCCATCAAATTTGCCAGACCGTTTCTTTATGGCCTTTTTCAGGAGTGCAGGGCAGAAAGGGCTTCTGAGTTGTTGGAGTGAACCAGTGCTTCCCTTGTAGTGCTGACATTCTGATACCAGTACTAGAACGGTGAGGCGAGGACAATGGAGTCTATCCCGTCTGGTCTAAATGAACAGAAGAGCTACTGTAGTACAAGTCACACAATTTATTGCTGGTTACAGGAAGATTGTGCAACCACAGTGGTCCCAGCGCTACAAAGCTGCCACATTAAGCAATCTAGCCCCATGGCAAGCATCTACTTGGCAAAATCAAGAGGTGACCCAAGTGTCCGTCTGGTAATCCTTGGTCATGAATTAACACATTTTCTTTTACCATTGTCCTGCATTACCCAAGAAGCGTGTTCGTGTGTGTGTGTGTGTGTGGAAGATACAAAGAAAAATCCCAAACAAAGCACATCCACCTGCTGTTGGGTTTCTCAGAAGCAGATGGGCCTGTGGAGAGCTTCATGTCCCACAGATCAGCCAGTGTGTTTTTCAGGACACGGGAAGGCAACCTCTGATTACTTCCAGATACAACCACCATTCCATCGACTTGCTGGGTTTAGGTGCAACCCAACAGTGTACGTGTGTATTGTGGGAATCAGTATTCCAGATCATTTTTTGGGAAAAAAATAGATGTCGTGTGCCCCAAACCAAAACTGAAAAAAAACATCCGGCTAAAGCATTAGCTAAAGGTCCAAAATCCAGGGTCTAACATGGTATGGGGCTGTGCCAGTATCCTTGACAAATTGAATGGACACTTCTGTGACGGCAGCATTAATGCAGAATAGTACGCTGAGATCTTAGAGCAGCACATGCTGCCTTCAAGTCAGCATCGTTTCCACGTATGCCCATGCACATTTCAGCAAGATTTACATTTACGTCATTTAGCAGACGCCCTTATCCAGAGCAACGTACAATTAATACAGTCTTACAATCCAAGCAATGGTGAGATAAAGGCCTTGCTCAGGGACCTGACTGTGGTGGCTTGGCAGAGGCAGGATTTGAACCCTGGACAGTCCCGCAAAGACAATGCAAAACCACATGCTGCACACATTACAAAGGCATGGCTGCAGATAAATACGTTTTAAGATATGGACGAATGGAACAGAATAACACCCGAAACACTAAATTGTTTGCCATCCTTCGCCGTCAAATCGTCTCTTAAGTGTAGTGGAAAGAAAGGGAAACGCTACAAAGTGATTAATGCTTTACTGCCCCAACTTTCTTTTAGGAATGCTCTTTGGAATTGTTCCTGCTTTCTGACTAATTTTTTCGTGCAAAATTATCAGGTCACCATTAGACTTGACCTTATAATTAATATAAATGTATACACAACATTAAAAAGCCAACATTTTTCAGAACAAAATGGCTTCAACTGACAATAGTTTATTGCTATCGAAGCTGATTTCTCGGATTTCTTTTAGTTTTTCATTACTGCATACACATTTACTGTATTTTCTGGTTGTAGCCTAATAAAGAAATATATATTTATATACGGTCATACCGTTGGTAAAACAAGAAATCTAAGGCTGGCCAATGACTTTTGCACTTGATTGTGCTTATTGTACAATAGCCCCAGGCCTGAATCTCCCACTCACTGCAGCCTCCCTCTTGCTCCTACCGTCTTCTTTCTTAACAACCAAACTATGGTCATTCTGATATATAAATACATACCAAAACAAATTCCATTGATTGATTAGACAATAGTGGCTTACAGAACGAAATGCTTATTTGTACAAAAGTATTGCAGCCACATGCCAAAGCCGAAAAGCGAACGATTTATTCAGTACTATAGGTTTTATTGCATTTATACACATACATAGTACAAAGACAAAAACAGTTTTAAGATTCATCAGACTCATTAATGGTTCTTCATTTGTCAAAAAACACTTCACATTTTGGACGAAGTACAAAGGAAAAGAGAGGAAAAATAAAGAGGTGGTAAGGGTTTGTGCACAGTTTGTAAAGACAATAAAACATTCGGTTTGGTTTTTATTGTCAGTTCATCTTCAAACAGCGCTATACATGCGTCCTATAGCAGCAAGAAGAATATGTACATAAAATATTAAGGTATAAATATTAAGGTAGTGTTTATTGACTCGGATCATATTAAGGATTTACAGAAAACCATTAGCTCATAACACCAAAGCATAAATACATTCCCAAAGAAGACGGCAACACAATGGGGGACATAGTTCTTCATAGTAAGTTTCCAGCAGTGTCTTAGAACGCGTCCCTGTTTCCGCAAAACTCCCAGACAGCTTCCATAAAGGCCAGGTAATTTAAACAACCTGCCGCGACAAATGTTTTTAACGTTACTACAGTCTGAATGAATCACTATTTCAGTCATTTAGGTCATGCTGAAGAGAGACATCGTGAAGATGTTTAGCCACCCTACTAACCTCATTATGACTTATGGCGAGATCATGAGACCAACATGACGTGCCAGTGCACCACAGGAGCCTGGCATCATGTTTCATGTTGTCACAGAATCACAGAGTTTAAACACCAGGGGATTTCTCTCCCTTCAACGGAACTGATTAAATCAATCCGATGGTTTTTTTAAGATCCGCATCCAGTTACTTGCACTACAAGATTGCAATGTGGCCCGCGTGACGGAAAAAACTTGCCTCAACTTGATTGCAAGATTTTATGAACACGCTTTCTCCCAACCTGAACGTTAATACTCCAGACTAATCAACATCTCCCGACTCGTGCACGAGTCCCCCCTGCATTAGTGAGATACCGATACATGGATGCATAAAAGTCTCTTTCAATTTTTAAACCGTATAAAGTCACAGGCAGGTGAAATCTGAAGCAAAAAGAGCACTGAATCTTCCAAGCTACAGTCCAAAACAAGACATTCAACACTTTCAACTAATCAGAATTGAGGCGAGTATGTAAGGATGAACATTTATCATGTAAAAACACCATTTCTTTACTTTTAACGCAGACAGGGACGAGTGAGAAGTCTCCGAAAAAGATAAATTAAGCAACGAGGGACATTAAGCTGCCGTCGGTGCGATTTGCGACACATGACATGATCTTTTTCCCATCACAAGGAGCGCTGAGACTCGGCACCCTGATTTTAGTTAGCCTATGTAGATTAATGATGCAGAATAAACATGTGATCTATAAATGTTTCGTCCTAAAAACTGGAAGTTTATTGTAGTAAGCCCTAAAAGACTATTTACCTATAAACTATAGTAGTATATTATTATATTACTATAGTATTACACTATTGTAACTATATGTCCCTAGTGGACAGATCGAGAGTGGCAAGAAATTGAGCATCAAATGTAAAAAAAAAAAGAAAAGAAAAGAAAAAAACCCCAAAACAAAACATGTATAAATAAAAAATTCCTAGGTGTGAAACTGTGAATCCGTGTTACGATGGGACATCATAGCCGTGTGGTGCAGCCCCGTTACTCTGCAGCTTCGGCATGTCTTTGTGGAGCATTTTCCTGGTAATGCTGAGCAGGCGTGAGTAATTATCAGGGTTGTACTCGGACGGCATGCGGTGGTGGTGACGTCGGTGCAGGAGGGGCAGCTCATCTTTGTCCCGGCGGGAGCTGAAAAGCGGAGGCCGGCGCAGGTTCTCTCCGTCTTTGAGCGAGTCGGCCAGGGCTTTGCGCTTGCTCTCAGGCAGGAGCATGATGCAGAGCACGGAGAGCACGGCGAACGAGGCGAACACCACATGGTGCAGGAAGTAACCGCCGTTGTTCTGCAGCTCCATCAGCGAAGAGGCAGCCGTGCCCACGCTGCCGGCAGCCATCACCAGACCCAGAGCCCCGCCACTGAACATTGTGCATCGTAAGATATGGCGGCCGCTTGCAACGTTTTATCAGTGCTGACAAAACAGTGATGGCTATTTTTTTCTTTTTCTGATTTCATGTGGCTGGTACTTACCGCAGTACAGTGGGCATGACTTCACTGGCGAAGAACACACTGAGCATCGCAAGGGCCTGAGAAGAAATAAGTCCAACAAGGGACAGCACCAGGACCAGCCCTCCATGCAGGTCTAATGGGATCAGCACAATTACTGAGTCAGCAAGTCATCAGGTACATTTACCATGTGCTACGTTACAATAACAATTACAGACCTAGGACTGCATCAGTGCAATTACCCAAGGCTAAAGTGTTGTTTCTTGGAACTGTTGGGACACTGGACATGGAAACCATGGGCACTAAAGACTGTGGATACGGAGGGTCGACTGCAGTGACGAGCCATAATATTCTATGCTTCCCTGCTATATAAATGTACAGGGTAACAGTTTCCCCACTCCATAAATACGTGTTTATTTGACAGAAGCTGAGTGAATGAATGTGTTTCTCAGAGCTTCACAGTGAGAGAACACTTTAACCGTGAACATTTTTACCGTAGTAAATATATGGGGTTAAAAAGAAAAAAGAAAACGGGGTGCTGTGAGAGTACGGTAGGCTACAATAAGGTATGCCCACTTATTTCATTCGTGTGGATTCGGTTTTGCTTACTTTCTGAATTACACAAATACAATCACTGGTACTGCACATCAAATAAGCCATAACATTACGACCACATGATCTACAGTCATGTTGAGGTAGGTGCTGCGTGTCAATCTGACGTCAAGTACAAGGGAAAATGTGGTGTCTTGGTTTTCTGTTCGTAACGCTCTTCATGCCTGCCCACTCTCCCACACGACTACACGCCGACTATGAGAACCAACTGTTAGTTACCATCTGAGCTTAACGTGAGCGAGTGGAACGAGATAAGTAGCATTACTTCTATTTTTTAATCAACAGATCTGCAACAGATTTGCACTAACAAGATGCGCACACACAAATCATAATTTTAGACTTCAGCCTTTCTTTGCATTTCCTGCTTGTTTTGCCTATCCGACCATCATTTACTATTGAAGCCACCTGCCATCATTGTTCTCCATTTTGGACCATGGCGCCGACTGAAATAAATGAAATTACATTGCGTGAGCGCCAGCAGCAGCAGTGAGGACAGGCCTGTGATGTTTGCAGCCAGCAGTAAGATCCCTCTGCGGCCCACGCGGTCCACAGACACGCACAGTAAGCCGCAGGCCGCCGCCCCTGTCAGCGCACGCACGAAATAGCTGAAGTAGAAGTTTGGGGAGTAGACGTGCAAGTTTCGGGTAAAGCAGTACTGGATCCCTGTGCCGATGAATCTGCAGGGGAAGCAGAGATCAACACACGTGTAAGCGTACAGTATACTGCCAAAAGTATTTTACCTGTGCAACCTCCGAACTTCACGTGGCCTTCAGATTAGCTCAAGAACATTGCTCAGAGAGCTTACGTTTCTCTTGTCAAGCAGACGCGCTGCAGGCGAGGAACAAGCCGAGCTAGAAGACCTACGTCTTTGCAACGTCCAGTCTGGACTTACATACATACACACACACACACACACACACACACACACACACACACACACAGGTGCTATAGTCTTTAGTCTGGTTGCTAGGGTATCGTGGTTGATAGGGTATCTAGATTGTTGCTATATACTCCAGGTGGATGCATGTGAGCTGCTAGAATAGATAAGTTGCTAATGGGAGTTGCTGTTGATGGATCCTATGGTATACTTGCTGTTAGGTTGCTATGGTAATCCTACTGGATGCTTGAAAGGTTCTAGGTAGTTTCTTTGCTGGTCAGGTTCTTACTACGGTACTCGGAGACGTTTGCTGTGATTGCTTGTGACTGGTATGGCGTCAGGCGGATGCCTGAGGGTTGCTAAGATAACCCGCCGTTTTAGAGCAATGTCTAAGCAACTAAAGGCCTCTCTCAAAGTGGCTGTTTATCATTCTTACAAACACGATATTGTTTCAGGGTCTGAAACGTGTAATAAATCATAGAATGAGATATCCCCTCCGTGTTGTGAGAAGCCTAGACAAAATGGGAGACAAGATGGGAGACAAAATGGGGAAAAAAACGTTTTTGAAGGAATAACTCACTATTATGACTTTTAGCAATTAATCAAATGGTGATTAATGGCGATCAGTGATTGGCTTTTGGGAACACTGGCTTGTGCTGGGTAATCGCAACTCAGTTTAGATCAATGATCTCACATAACCAGCAGAGAGCAGCAGAGCTGTATCAGTGCAAGGCACTGGCTAGAATTTTTTAAAAACAAACTCACTTAACTGGTTTATTATTTTCCTTGTAGCTTCTGCCATTAGGACAAATACTCCGTAGCCATGAGGTGACTTTTCATTGTTATACTGATGATTTAAAGCTGGATTTACCCTTAAGTGTTGGTAAACAGCACGGGTGACCAATAATTTTGTTGTATTTCAATAACAGAAAGTTATCCTGTTCGGCTCATCAAAGGCGATACGGACCTACCAAACCGATATGGGAATTTTTAGCTCGTATATGAAACCTCATGTAAGAAATCATGGCGTCTTAACACGGCTTACCTGTACATTTTAGAATACAATTTAAAGTCTTAATAATTGCTTTTAAAGCTCTAAATGGTTTGGCTCCTTCCGTCTCTCTGTTCCATGATCCAGACTTAAGCAAAAAGGAGATCGAGACTTTTCAATCACAGCCCCAGAGATTGTGGAATAGCCTGCCATTGGATGTTAAGGTCCGCACCCTCTGTAACTTTTTAGTTTTAAATCAAAACTCCAAACTTACTTTTATTCTTTAGCCTATGATAATAGCTGAGCTTGTGCTGTTTAGATGATGCTTATTGGGAAGCACTTTGGTTAGACACATCTGTTGGAAACATGCTTTAAAAAGTCACCAACACGGACGATATTGCTAGAGTGTTACTAGGTGGTTTAAGAAAATGCAGTGTTCGCGTTTCGGTGCCACTCACAGTGTAAATGCTAAGATGAGACAGTTCCTCCAGATAACTCTGGTGTGAAGAAGCTCCAGAATGTGGTGGTACTTCGGCTGGGGGTCGTCCGGGAACGCCATGTCGATCTCTGTAGAACAGTGGGAGAAGCTTTATGACTAGGTAAATTGTTCAAAAATCGTCCTTGAGACTGTGGAGGACAAAGGTTTGCCGTGTCATTTCAGTTCGTAACGTGGAACATTTTGGCTAACAAAAACAGCTTATAACAGCTAATAAAGTGTGAGTCTACTGTCTTGCTCGAGGACCAAACGGTGTCCTTTTTCTAATTGTGAATTTCACTATACAGCTAGGAAATAGGAGAACAGAAATACCGTTTCTCTCGGAACCCATACACATGAAAACCTACAGTAAATTAATGATTAAATACTGAGCCAAAACTCAAAAACTCCACAAAGCAAAGCAGGAATTCCCCCTTATTCTGATCAGGTTAAAGGTTTGAAGATTAGAGGTACTCCCTAAATTAAGGCACCCATTTATTGCAGGGCTATGCAGCACATTACATCCCTGTCAGCAGCTCTACTTTCCAGCATCCGATTAAGAATCACTTGCTTAGATATAACACATCGCGCACAAAAATTAGGGGCTTTTATCTAATTAAACAAGACAGAAAAGCAAAAGGAAAGTAGTTCGACTATGCAAGTGAGATTTAAACTCAATTTGTGAGATTGGGTAGTAAGTGATATATTTATAAAGAGAACAGGAGCATGTTAAACTGGACCAGGGTGCCCCCACACTGTGTTTAGTAGGTTGTATGGTCACCCAAGAGGGCCAAAACACCCTGACAGAGGATGGAGCATGGACACGATCAGATTATCCAGCAGTTCTTGTGTTGTCCTCTTCATATTCATTTTAAAATATCCCCTCATATTTGTGATCTGTGTATTTTGCTGCGTATAATTCAATCGCAAGAGACCGTAGACTTCCAGCATCTACTCTTATCACTGAATTACACCAGACAGAAATAAGACGCGTATAGATTTAAATGTTCCTCTCTATAGATTCAACACTGATTTCAAAAAGCTAGGCACAAGCACAGGAATTACTGCGGACTGAGCCAGTACCAGTCAAAAGGGTCTCGGCTGGGTAGATCTCATCGCTCCTGCACACTCCATTTCGGGTGGAGAACAGCTGAAGGCATCTTTTGGCCTGAGGAATTTGAGATGTAGCCAGAAGCCAGCGGGGAGACTCCGGGAACACACAGACCCAGCTGTTCAAATATACAGACATGCTATTCATTCACTGCATATCCATAATGGCATTTAGTGCACGTGCAAACGTTAATACAGCCCTAACCCCCCCACCGACTGACCACACACACACACACACACACACACACACACACACACACACACACACACACACACACACACACCCCCAGACTTAAACTCAGTACAGTTGGTTAATAAGAATCTGTTGATGTAGACTAAAATGCAAATGTTTTTACCGACGTTTTGTTCTGAACTCTCCAATCCATCGTTGGGCACACACACGCACGCACGCACGCACGCACGCACGCACGCACGCACGCACGCACGCACACTAAGAGGTACTTTAGAGACCCCAATTAACACACGTCTTTGGACTGTGGGAGGAAACCGGAGTACCCGGAGTACACCCACGCAGACACGGGAAGGACATGCAGACTCCACACAGAAAGGGCCCAGGCCGC
>JAUZST010043844.1:0-86059 GCA_034779995.1 Parotocinclus haroldoi
CACACACACACACACACACACACACACACACACACACACACACACACACACACACACACACACACACACACTATTTTACATCTAATTATATGTTTAATTATTTGTTTCTAAATAAAGACAAAATGATAAAATATGAGAAAGTACCTTTGTATATAATTCAACATTTATTAAGAAATTTGTCTTTCGTTATTTATTAAAAATAAATAACTATTTATTAACTGAATATTAATACAGTTAATATACTATATCATAATATGCAGATATGTATATATCTTTATGCAGATATGTATATATAATAACACTTTAGAGCTACACCTTAGTGGCATCCCTTCAGAAAAGGGATAGCAAACAGATTAATTTAAAAAATATTATTTAAATATTTGCTTCATTTATAAAGTAAATCAAGTAAAAAGGGTAATCACTACACACCACTTGTTTCAATTTTACCTATATTACTTAACATTGAGAATATTCGTGAAATATTAATTAATTCATTCATACATATACAGTCATGCACACAGTCACATATTAAGGGCCACTTTAGAGACAACCAAATTAACTTAACACTCATGTCTTTGTGCTGAGAGAGGAAAACAGTAAACCTACGCAGACACAGGGAAGACATGCAGACTCCACACAGAAAGGACTTAGACCACTCCACCCTGGGATTGAACCCAGGACCTTCTTGCTATAAGGCAGTGGTGCTACCCAACAAAGCCACCGTGTTGCCCGAGAAAAATATATTCTGCACAAATGAGTTTGGAAAAAAAGAAATCCTTTCTTGATATTCAGTTTCCATGGACCTAAAGTGCAAAGATTTTGCTCACATTTGCCTCTTATTTTTAAAGAAGAATGTGAGATGAGATTTTGATCTGAGTAGACCAACACATTTACAGAGTATTCATGGGGTCTGTCTCAATTCCTAATAAATGACTATTACTACTATTCCTACATATGTATTCCTATGTATGCCGCTATTTACACAAAGAGCTTTCTAACCAACAAGAAACCTTAAGAATGTTCAACAAGATTGTCTACTAAGTTAACGCTGATTATCAACTGTTTTTCAGCCTTTGGTATGACACTTAATTCCAGTTTTGCAGGGTTTCTTTAAATTTTTATCTTTCCTTATGCTTTCATTTTGAAAAGTACAACATATGTAAATGTTTACGAGCTGTGATAAGATTACAAAATTTGACATTTGTCAGTGGCTATGCTAGTACACAGAAGCTATTATTTGGAGAACTAACATGGAGAGATTTAAGTCTCTCTTCTACAAGAGCTGTGGTCTTTCTCAACTAGTAAGCAGACATAAATAATTTGATGCTTTTCCACCTACTGTCAGTTTGGAATAGACAGCTTTTGTTTCTGAATAAGTAAATTCCTTTTTAATATTGCATATGAACTGCATGTTACCAGTGCCACATAGGCTACATAATGTTTAGTTTTCTTAAGACAGTAAAACAACAAATGCATATAAACCTAAGTACAAAGTATTTAAACACTTAATTTGCGAAAGAAGATGCCCTGTAATATGTGTCATTACATAACGTGGTATTTCCATTTGAAAACCAACCTGTTAAATGGAATATGACCTGCAGGTGATGTAATTTAATGTGACATTATCCTGACCTTAAGACCCTCCTAGCTGTTACTGAAGTAAAGCATCAGCTCTGTCCAGTGCTCGACATCAGACAAGTGGACCATCCTAAAATGTAATTTCTGGGGTCAAATGAGGTGGAAACATGGGGAGGGGTGATAGTACAAACTGCATTCATCATGCTGTTGGTGTCCGAGTTCAGTGCCCATTTTTAGACAAGAGAAGCTAAACATTTCTCTCTCACAACTGTTGCTTTCAAGGCAACAGTTATAACACATACCAAAAGTTAACAACAAAATGAGATGGTCTTCACTACATGGCAAAGCAATTACTATGCACTAAAGCACTGACTTTCCATAGAAAACTGATCTAAGTCAGTAGCCCCAGTCAGTAGCATATTTAACACATATAGAGGCATATTTTAAACAGTAAAAGTCAACTAACATATTCAAAGGAAACTGGCTAGAAATTAGTCATTTAGAGATATGAATATTGAAAGGATATAAAAAATAAATTATATATATATATATATATATATATATATATATATAAAATATAAAATAATAAATATATATATTCATATGCATGACAACGAATTAAAATGAAAATCTAAAAAATAGCTATTACAATTATAAAAAGCCCATTTACAGTGTTAGTTTTTCTGATAATACAGATCCTGAGATCTTATCAACTTGATTTAATTTCTTAATAAAAATCCATTCCTGCATTTCAGGCCTGCAATACATTCAAAGTTGGGTTAGGAACAAGTTAGAGCTAATATTTATTTAAAAAGAAAAAAAAAACTAAACAATGATATGATTTTAAACAGGTGATGTCAACAGATGATTACAATCCTGATTTGGTACAAAAGCAGCATCCAGGAAAGACTAGGTTTCTGAGGAGCAAAGATGAACAGATCTCCACTTTATCAACAATGCATGATATCATTAAACAATTCAAGGAATGTGAAAGAATATCAAAGCATAAAGGTCAAGGGTGCAAGCTTAAGTTGAAGATCTGTGATTGTGAGTAACTGATATGGGTAGATGGGCAGAGGATTACTTTGGCAAACCTTCACTAAGCACTACAGTTACAGAGTTACATACACAAACGCCACTTAAAACTTTACTGTTAAAACAAGAAAATTTATGTTGATAATGTCCAGAAGTGGCGTTGACTTCTCTGGGCTCAGAGGTATCTAGGATAATCCATCACACAGTGGAAACATGTATTATGGTCAAAGGAATCAGCATTCAAGTCTTTTTTGGAAAAAATGGACACCAAACCAAAGACGAAAAGGACCATTCAGACTATTATAAGCAAAAAGCTTTAAAGCCACTTTCTGTCATGGCATCGGGTTGTCTCAGTGCCCTTGGCAGAGGTAATTTTCAGCTCTGTGATGGCAGCATTAATGCAAAAAAGTACATTGAGATTTTAGAGCAACATTAATTCCTTCAAGATGACTTAAGATAACCACCAACAAGACAATGCAAAACAAGTCAAATCAGAAAAGGTTCAAACTGAAATATTTGAGGAACATTAAAACAAATTCTCACACATCTGTTGATCACTGGAGATCCTCTGCCCATCTTTGCTCCTTTTCCTTTTGTGAGTACTGCTTTTTCATCAAGCCAAGATTAATCACTTTGACATGGCCTGTTTAAAATCACATCATACATTGAACTTTTTACTTCATTACTAGCCATAAATGTTGTAATGTAGCCATGTAAGAAGCCCTGGGTTTTTTAAATGTCCATATATTTGCAGAAGAACATTATTTTTCGGGTTATTCTTGCTACTATGCATGTACCTACTCAATCAAAGGCTGTTATGTATGCTATTCCCCCAACACCTTTACTAATACGACAATTGATTCTTTCTAATGTTGGCCCTGATTTCTGTACTACACACACTATGTTGACCATTATGGGCAAGTCCGTTCATATTTCAAGAAGTGGCCAGTCTCCTCCCTATACGATGTTTTTAGCAATAGCCTTCAACTTAAACTAGGAGATCTAATTACTAAATTTCTCATTTCATAATGGATCAGCATAGGATAATGAAGGAAACCAGTTTAAACACTGCAGTAATCTTTAATTGCTTTCTATTTTTTATTCAAATTGAAATATTTTTTTTAATATATTAAGTGTTCTTCAAACTTTCTCACTCCCTCATGTGCCCCTAGCCCAGCCTGGCACTACTGATGAGCACTCGACGCCAACGCACACCAACACCTCTCAATCGTGACTCAAGCTTTTGATACTTTGATTCAGAGATCAGAGAATACCTCTACTTGTTTGACTGGTGAATCTAAAGCAAGGCTACAATAGCGGATAACTTACTGCAGGGCAAAAAGTGTGTGGATTCAGCGGCTTATGTTCAGTAGGTAAGAGAGTAATGCTCTGTTTCAACAAATACATATTATTTTTATATCATAACTGGTCAGTGCTTAGCAAATGGAAGTGTTCCAACAAGCTGTATCTTCTCCATGTGTACACCTCACTGCACTGTATTTATGTGCTCATATTCCAGCTGCTCTACCACTCTTCATTAAAGATACTACTGTAGTTAAACAACATACACTGTCTTTCAGAGTGCTCAAGTCCAATACTTTTATTGTTACCCAGCTTTGTCTTCACTCTCTGGCCTAGACTGACATGTACCAAAAGTGTCACCTATGGCTAAAAATATTCAGAGGCTAAATCATCAATTCACAAACTGAGCCACACCCTACACTCTGTAATGGTCTTTTATACAATAAAATATTAGTAATCGTATAACATATTTCACTTTGTAATTATAGCCTACTCTGCAATGGATTGGTGTCCAGTCTAGGGTTGCTCCTGACTTGTGCCCTTTGCTGTCGGATAGGCATCAGTGACCAGGAAAAACGATAAACAATGAATGAACGAATTACAGCCTACTGACAGTGACTGGCGTACTGTCTGTTAGTCACATTACTATGAAGTATATTTTTAAAAATGATCGTTCCCCAATAAAATTGGGTATAGTATGTAGTGTATAGGATGTTTTTACAGTATATAAAACACAGTAGTATTTACCTAGGCCATTTAAAACACAAAGTATCATATACTGCCTGCGTCAAATGTGCTTTTTACATATAAAATGATGTGATCAGCAACAGGCTGCAAACAGTCATACCAGATTTATTGGAACAGTAAAGAATCTGATGCAGATTTGTAGTCTGTAGTCTCTGAAGTTCCACCTTCCACCTTGTCTTTTACATGAAAATCATGCAGGGCCCTATTGTGTAGTGAGTGATGCAGTACGTAGTATGTACTCAACCTCTGAATGGGTACTGATTCACTGACAGACTGTGCTATATATGTGCTATGGCTATCAACTCTATCTGTAACCTCCACTTCCTTGTACTAGTATTGTATATAGTGGTCATTAGATTGGCCACTGCACTCTTTCGTCCAACAGCACATGCAGTTCTGAAAGCCAGTGATGAATTTCCTCCACTTTGAGCTCTGCTGTAACAGTTAAACCATGCATTTGCCAACTGTGTGTTTGCTAAATGAAGTTTACATTGTGCTTATATTCAATACTCGTAACACATGGTATATCTTTAGAAATTACTGTTTGGATTGTTGGAACCCAGAGAAAACCCACACGGACATGTTGAACACGAGCAGACTGGTTTGAACCCAGGACCTTCTGGCTGTAAGGTCACAGTGCTACACACCGAACCATTGTATCACCACAATAGCAGCATCGTTTATATTTTAATCCAAGTCCCAGTTAGGAGAAGTAAGTTGTAATGCTGGAAACAAAGTTTTCATCTTCTCAAAAATGGCCCCACACGTACTGCATGTTCTCTCAGCATCTTTGTTTTTAATCACTCTGTAGTCCCAATTTATGGGCTGCAGGTTGTGCTTTCATTTAGCAGCACTGAGTTGTAGAGATTGATGGAAGAAAATGCTGTTCCAAATGTGTTTTTACCTCCAAACACACCTATACACGTATACATTCCACTTAGCTACTATTGATGAGTAGCTTAAACTTTATTTAACACTTAATTAGAAGGCAGAGTCTTGGAATAATGGTTTGAGATGTTACTAAATACAAAGTTTTCACATAAAGTGCATTAATGAAGTGATACTGTTGAAACCTAAAAATAATTTTCTGCTATGCTTCTGACCTGTGGCTATTTTTCAATAAAGGATGTCCCTTAGGAGAAGGAAAGAACCATTACAGTCGCACCTCAGATTGGGTTGGATCAGGTGGATTGGTTTCTTTTTTACTTTTTAATTCACAATGGGAATCCGATACACAATATGATACTCTCCTGCAGATGTTGGGAAATCAGGCATCAGCCAGTTAACTGATCTGAGCAACAGGACCACGACCAGGCTCATTCCATCAACAGATTAACCTTTTTTCATTTTCAATGCATTGCTGTCAATAAACTACATCAGATGTGGCACACTTTATTTTAATATAAGCTTTGTGTTAATACTTGATATATAAACATTACCTGGCCAGAAACAAAACACCTGGATTGAACTAAATCGAATCCACCTGGATTGAACTAAGAAAATAGATAAGAGTCTCCAATTGGATAACTACTGTATGGGTGCTTATGTTTCAACTGGCAACAAGTTATTTAACCGCAACAGATGCAGTGAGAAGCTTCTCATTTGTTAAACAACCACGTTAAAAGACACATCTCAAGGTCGTGAAAAAGATCTGTTTAATCTGTTTCAGAAGGGTCGAAATCATTTGCATGCTTCAAGCAGAGAAAACATTAAATCTGACACTACTAAAAATGGGTAAAGCCTGTGCAGTGCATTATTAGAACGTAGAAGGACAGTGGGGAAACATCATCTTCGATTAACACAATCTTGAATGATTGTGATCTACCATCCCTTAGATGTTTAATGATATCAAATTGTACGAAAACAAAAGTAGAACTCAGGGATATGTTTAATAGTGAAAGTAAGAGCATTCCCATAGGCACAATACAAAAGGAACTCAAGTAATTTACACTAAACAGTTGAGTAGCCTTAAGAAAACCACTTGACAGAGAGGCTAGCTGGCAAAAACGGCTTTAATTTTGCTAGGGAGCATGAAGATTTTACTTTGAAACAATAGAAGAAGATCATGAGCTCTGATGAGTCCAGATTTACCCTGTTCAAGATTGATGGGAGCACCAGGATAAGAAGAGAGGCATGTGAAGTGATGCACCCATCATGCCTATTGCCTACTGTACCTAGCCTGTGGAGGAAGCACTATGATCTGCTGCTGTTGGAGTTGGCCAAGGCTAGGTTCAGAAATGTTATGTGCCCAAAAAATGAGGTCAGCTGACTACCTGAATGACCATATACCGATATTCCATCAATAGATTTTTCTTCCCCGATGGCACTGGCAAATTCCAAGATGTCAATGCTAGGATTCATCAGGATTAAATTATGAAAGAGTGGTTCAGGCAGCATGAGACATCATTTTCACACATGGCTTGGCCATAACAGAGTCCGGACTTTGCACGCTGGTCCCACAATCAATACAAGATCTTGGGTATAACTAATGCAACTTTGGACAGCATTAAATGTTGTGACATTGCAGAAGCTTGTGGAAATGATGCCACAGGAAAAGTCAGCCATAATCAAGGCTAAATGGGGTGCAGCTAAATATTAGTGTGTGACCAGGCAGTTTTTTTTTGGCCAGGCAGTGTATGTAGTGTACAATACATACACTGTATATCTATATACATGCATATCTATATCTATAATTTTTTTAAATCGTATGTCTGTATGACTCTTGTGATTAAACTGGCTAGATGATGAAATAATACCTCATTTAAAACAGAATTGGCAGGGCAGTAATAGAGTTGCCATGTGTTTTCCACCTGTGAATCTGGATTTAGTTCTCATGCAGTTGAGACTAAATCTAAATAAATTCCAATTGTTTAAGCAAACAAAGCAACATTCAAACAGTTTTATATGAATGTTTTTGCTCTCTTGTTCTTTCACACCATTCTTCTGACACAGGTGTTTATGTATTCATTCATTAAGTATTCATATGTAACCTTGTTCATAGTCGTTTTTAATAGCACTGGAAAACTAATAGGACTAAGTAAACCCATGTTGAAACTGACAGTGACACATACTTGCCATTTGTATATACGATTTGGACAGAAGAACGAATGGTGGTGAAAACTCTATGAAAGTTGAAACCTAAATCGTGAGGTATTTTACAAATGTTGCTCAAATGGACATTACTCCCACCTTAGATATTTGTTTTGACATGCGCAGAAAACAAAGCTTTTGTATCATCTGGGATACAGGTATCTTCTGTATTCTTTTTCTTTTTAAAGAAGATCAGCCTAGATTCATGTTAGTCTAAATGTAAAGGAAATGATTATGGTGTATTTACTATTACAGGCATGCAGACGAAATAAAGATTATGCGTCCAATTTGAAAAGACTTTGAATAGTGCGCAGGATGGAAGACAGAAAAGTTTCAAATCAATATTTAAACACTCGGGCGACAGTGGGAGCTCTCAGTAATGTTTGCAAATGTTGCAGTGAATGTTGTATTATTATTCTCGCTTTTGTTTAATATGCACAATTGCAATACATTTTGTTGATCCTGCCACAAATTTAGAAGGATACAGACAACATGCCATGGCTAGTTCCTCACATGGACATTACGCTGAACTACTTCCACCTTAGGCATTTGTTTTGACATGCGCAGAAAACAAAGCTTTTGTATCATTCGGGATACAGGTATCTTCCAAATACTATAAATGTAAATGGAGTAGTATTATATGTGTTTAGTATTAGTACAGATTATATAAGTAGGTAATTAAATGACCTCACCTGAATGACAGAATTTTATAATTGACCAAACATATTGTAACTAAACCAGAGCAATACGATGTCCTAATTCGTATCTAGTATTATTAGTAATATTTTCAAGCGTGAAGCAAAGGAACAGCTGTCCAGCTATAAGAAAATACTATTGATTAAATGATTGGGGAGTTAAAAGAGGTGCTTACAAGAGGAAGCAGTTGTATGCATAAGGACAGTGATGGCTTAGTGGTCATTGAAGTACTAGACTATGGACTAAGGTTAGAGGCTCAAATACCAGCACTGTCAACCTAACAAAGTTGTGTCCTTATACAAGAGAATTCTCAACCATCAAATCATACCTTATAAGACAGTTGTAGGATTATTTGCTAAATATAGGTAAATATAAATGAGATCTGAGTTTTGCAAGTGATTTGCAAATGATGGTAGAATTCTGTAGTCACCAAGTCAAACTGACACCGCCTTTATGACAGAAATCTAATTTTCAGGTCTGCCAGAACCTCTCTAAACACAAACAGAAATATGAACCTTCAGATCCAGGTTCTGTTGCTGGAAGATACAAAACTAATGGTGGCTTTGGGATTTAAAACAGAAATGCCTATACAAAATAACATTATAGACACTAAATAAGAATGTATCCTTTAAGGGCCTTTTCGATATAAAGCATCATGAAATCAATAAAGTATCTGAACATTTTAAATTTGTCTGAATCTGAAAATAACCGACATCTGGGTCATGGCTAGATCTTACCCGCAGAGACAAATGACCCAAAATGGTCCAAATCCAAACAAACAGTTCAGTGACCACAGATTCAAGCTTCTAACATGATCATTCCAGTTGTGTGACCTAAACCCCACTGAAAACCTGCGCTGTGAGTTTGCAAGCGAGCACTCTGGAGGATCTGGAGAAATTCTGAATTGAGTACTGCTTTGCTGCATTTCTGTCCTCTCCAATTTTAATTCGCATTATGGAAGAAAATGGCTTTGTTAAAAATGTAGAAGTTTTGATAATAGTTCAGAATACATCTCATATTATTTCTTCATATTTTCTACGTGGGGTAACCATTTTGACCTATTCATTATGTGCTAATTTAACTGTATTTAATTTAACTGTGTGACATTGGGTTCACTAGTAGATTACTACAAGATGACCAAATTGAGATTAAAATGGAGGGGAAACATTTAGTCATTCAGTAAAATCATTTTATTAAATCACAAACTACATTATTGCATATTGTAAACAGCATCGAGCTGAATCACATGGCAATCACAATCGCTGGCAGAGCGGTGTACATATCTTAAGAACAGGGTACGTCTTAACCTTTGAACGAAGTAAATTACCCTACGAGATTGTCGTTTCTGGTAAACTACTGCCGATTGCATAATGCTCTGTCAATGAGTCAAACAGCTTATCAAGTCTCAAAATATCTGTCCATGTCTTAAAATGTGATCTTAATTTTTTTCACTACACTCAACCATTTACTTATTGAGGAAAATTATCCAGTATTGCATACCTGTTGTCATTACAGTCCCGGAAGTACGAGTCGTGCACAAATACAGAGAACTCTAAAGGGTGCACAAACTTTCAAGCACCACTACTGTATACCAAAGTTACCTTCAGGGCTGAGATGCCATACTAGGAAATGGGTAAACGGACACAGACAGAGAGACAACAACCAACAGTGCCCGTTACAATGCACAAGCCTGAAGAACACCATCGAGCCAGTGTTCCAACAAATAACCAAGGTCACATCTGGTCAACATCCAGAATAACAAGAATTTGGGGATTAAAGCAAGTGGCAAAGCAAGTCAGCATTTCAAACGAGTATCAATATGCGTCTGAAGCACTAGGCTAATCACTACTCTCACGTGCAGGCTCAAACACTGATGAAGCACCAGTGATGTCATTAGCCTCCAACCTGCTCAGGCTCATGTAACATACTCACATTCTCAGAAAGAGATAGAAACATGAATGATCTACAGTGTGAGTCTTAACAGCAACAGACATTTTGCCATGAAGTATGATATGCTATGAAGTATGATATGCTAAAAATCGTAAGTTATCAAATTAAAAATGATACATACATACATACAACGACGCTCTTTTGACACTGTGCTAGTGTACGTGCCTATTTTAGAATCACACTGGGTTCAAAACCATAGCATTACATTGTATTCCCCTCTTACCATGGTCATGGTCCCACAGGGCTTTGGAACTTATTCTAAATTAACTGGGCACAGGAAGAGGTACACCCAGGACAGCATGCCAGTCCAATGTTCTATAATCAAACCCCTGCAACTATATATCCAGGTTTAAGACTAGATCCACAGGAACAGCTGTTTCCCACAGCTGTTTGTGTATAGAATACAGATAGGGAATCTGTACATAAAGGACGATTAAGTGAAATAAGTTAAATGCTTTTTATTTTCAAAGAAGATCAGCCTAGATTCATGTTAGTCTAAGTGTAAAGGAAATTGTTATGGTGTAATCACTACTACGCACAGACTTTTTTTTTTTTTTTTTTACCAGATTATTGAGTTTAGCATGCACTGAAATTACTCTTAGGCTGAGAAGTCTCTGCATGTAAAAGTATCAACTGTGAAAACAAATAGGGTGCCTTTTTGAGTCTTTGTCCTCCCAAGGTTCCTTCCTTCTATATTCAGGAAGTTTTTCCTTGCCACTGTCGCACTAGGCTTGCTAAATTGGGATTGGCCTTTTAATATAATATGATATTGTAAAGCTGCTTTGAGGCAATGCAGCGTTGTATAAATAAATTGAACTCTGACTTCAAACGCAAATCATTTCTGTTGTAGGGTTGAACATAGAGTCTTACTGATTTCCGCACAAAGAAACAAATCCCGTTTGTGTAATAAAGTAGCTGGTATTATGTTTTGTTTTGTGAATTTATATTGTAGACAAGTGGCATATATTGTAAATATATTCTCAGGAATGGTATAATGACCATGTCTAATTATTTTCCAGGCTCTTTGCTATAATACATCAAATACATCAATCAAAACCAGAAAAAACCCACTTTTTAGGAAGTGAAAAGGGGTAAAAAGCCTAAGATATGGAAAGAGTATTATGGAGTGAAGAATCCAAATTTGAAATTTCCGGGTCCAATTGTTTACAATGTCTGTCATAATATCACAGCAAAAGCAACAAGCCTAACGGCGGCCTAAAACTTTTGCACACTGCATATGGAATATATTTGTTTGCAACTATATTTGTTTAGATTTACAAAAAAATGATGTACATTTTTTAAATTTCAAAGCAATTTGCAAAGGTATTGAGCCTATACCACACACAGAAGATCGATACTGGTATTTTCAAACAGTGCGTTGCTGCTTTTATACACTTAGATGTGCCAAAAATGAGGGCAGACATATAAATTGGACTTTGACCTATAAAATGACAAGTATTTTAAAAAAACGATACCTGACTGTATGGAACAGAGTGCTGCACAGATCCCATCCAGATTTTAATGTTGATAGGTTATATTATTATTCCGTGGAATTTGTATTAAAACCGTTTTCTGTCTAACACACACAGCCTGTATAAATACATAGGGATATATAGCTACAGATGACGATCTGACAACTATAGGAATTTAAAGGTACTTTCATTCTGCGGAATCATTAGTAAAAATATGTACGTGTTTCTAACCCAAATCAATTTACATAAAGTTATCATATTCCAGATGTTTCACGGATAAAGGCTCAGTTAACTTTTGGTAAAATACTGTTGTATTTTCATACTCTTGCGCACTGACAGTTTTGGTCAACATTGGTTATTGATAAAGCATAAACCGGCCACGATATTTAAAACAAGACTTTGGTGTAGATAGTAGTTTTAATTTAAGGAAACATAAAACTGTAAAAGTGGTTAAACTATGAAATAGTTTCATGGCTCGTTGTAAAAGGTCACTCACCATTTTGACTAGGAGGCTCCGCTTCCAAACCATGGCACGGTTCTAAACCGTCACATCCTCGCATGTAAAAGCGTTGGTAGACACGGAAATGTCCGAGTCCTCAGTTTACCGAGAACCTGAGAGATGGCAGCGGCGGGTGACCGTAAATAAAATCAAATTAGTTTTCCAGCGTCTCCAGACGAGCGCCAGCGTTTGAAACGAAACTGGCAGAAGTGAGCGAGCGTCTCTGAGTCGCGAACAGTATCGTACAGATCGTGGCAGCGCGGAGGCGCGCTCGACTGTTTCTACAGTGAGGATCTGCACTGACCCTCCTCTAAACGCGTGCTGTCACTGCACCTCGCGGCACTAAAGTGACCGTCTGCTTCGCGTGGTCTGTACACCTCACAACGATCACCTCGGTCTTTTAACGAGGGCACAGTGTGATTTCAGGTCCACATCCTCTCCCTGTTTCCTTTAGCGCACTCCAGTGAATATCGTAGGTCTCGCTTGACGACTGCAACAGGTTGCCGGTTCTGGAGAGAGACACACACAACATAGTCCGCCGCAACACAAACACGGTGCTCTGCGGAAATGTTAACCATCAGCTTCATGGCAGCATGTAATAACGTCAAACACGACAACACAAAACTCAATTACTAACCTTATTCTGCACGATTTTGTTTTTCATCCAGAAAAATTGTTGTCAGAATCTCAGCACACAGTTAACATTGTGGATATAGTTTACATTCGGGTTTAACTACCACTGGCTACAGTACTTACGATTTTCGTTTTCCAAATGAAAAGAGCTTGGCATAGCACACAACATTCGTGCTAACTCGAATCAAAATTGAAGTCAGGTTAGTAGACTTTACAAAACATCTGGGAATCCGAAAAGTTTGAGAGATTTTTACGCAAGTTTTGTATTTGTGCATCTTTTCAAATTCATACCTAAAATTCGCAGACAAATACAGCATACAGACAGAAATATTGGGGCATGTCACTTAATCATTGAATTCAGGTATGTCATTCAGTCCCATTGCCACAGATGAAAAAAAAAAAACAAGCAACGAGCTATTTAGTCTGTCTGTACAAATATTTGTGATAAAAATGAGTTCATCTAAAGAATCAGTCTGGTAATGTAATAGGATCCCACAATTGCACCAAGTTAATTCGTGGACATTTTTCCCTCCGAGATCAACTGTTAGTGATACTATTGATACGCATTTATGAACCACTTCAACTCATCCACAAAGTGGCTGAGGATCGTAGTGTGTAAACGTTGCCAACACTCTGCTGACTCAAGAATTGCAGATTTCCAAAAACAAAGTGCAATGGCAAGCGTCAGCTGGGATTGTGGTAAACATGCCATCACTGGACTCTAAAGCAGAAAAAATGTGGCAAGTCAGTCCAGTACCCATACAATCTTCATCCTTAGCTGTGTAATGAGTGGTGCATGTGGCTTTGCATCGTCTTGATAAAAAATGCAGGACATCCCTGGAAAAGATGTCATATTCGTAGCAGCGTATGTTAATAAGAAATAAAATCTTAATGTCCTTAATGTCCAATCCCTTTTCCAGTTGCACTGACAGAACCCCATACCATGTCAGACCCTGGCTTTTGGACTGATAACGTCTGGGTGGTCCTTTTGACTTTGGTACAGAGCATAAAAGATTTTTGGGATACAAATTCATCTGAACACAATACATATTTACATTGTATGATTGTCCTTCACAGATGAAGTTTACTATATAAGACATGAAATATTTTGGGTGCATACTGCCTGCAATAAAATAAAAAACAAAGTAATGTCAGACTGTATTTTGATGCTCTCCCAATTGTAAAATGAAATGTCATAAAAGCTCCTGTAGGTGTAATGTGTAGGTTCTCCAAGACGTTTGGCTGAAGAGTATCTCTCCCAAATGTAAAATTAAATGTCATAAAAGCCCCTGTAGGTGTAATGTGTAGGTTCTCCAAGACGTTTGGCTGAAGAGTATCTAATCACAGCTATTTTTCTTCCTTAATTATATAAACGTTAATTTGTGAAGAGGTGCCTATGCGTTTCCATAAGGCTGCATTAGAAATGCTGTGCCTATCTGTAACATTCATTAGTCTTATTTTTAACTGAACTTAACTATTTGTAAGATTTGCTATAATAACATTTTTTTCACCGCAGTTTAACACCAGTCTTTCCTGGTTGGGGGTTGCAATGGTTTGAGCCCAGGCCACTGCGGTGTTAAGCTACGTTAAGCTATATCACTGCACCACCAAATACCGCTATGATAATAATAGCATACATAAGTCTATACTAGTACCACTTTTGCTAGTATTTTGAGATTTAGAGTTATTCTGTTTCAAGATTTCCTTTTTCTGCTACGGCAGGGTCCACTTGTCAGCACATCTGTCTCCACCTGGGCCATTAGATGCAGCCATTTATACTCCAAATGATGCATTGCTCCACCTGCTGTTAAAGACCTAATCAATGGCATATTAGAGTAATCAATCAACCTAACATAGCCTACATGTCTACATGTCTGTGCGAGGAAACCGGAGTACCTAGAGTAAACCCACAAATGTATGGGTAAATTAATTTCTCCACACAGAAAGAACCCAGGACCTTCTTGCTCTGATTCGGCAATGCTACAAACTGAGCCACCATGCCACCCTCTGTTTCGAGACTTTATTGAGAGATATTTCAACTTACAAACAGGTTATCAACCATGTTTTAGATTTCCCTGGCCTTCCAAACCCCGTGACCAATATTTTGCAGATGCGAAAATTACAATTGTCTATCAACGTACAGTATACATCTCAGAGATGGCTTTGTGCTTTAGTAAATCACCAGGATGAAAGAAAAGAGAAGTGGGCAAGCTATCTGAGTTGAGATGGATTTTCATTTCCTGTATTTCCTGTTAGTTTATGTTAGACCATAAAGAATGGGTCGATTCTTTATTCGCCAGAAAAGCACATGACATAAGCAAAATAATCATAGACGCGCAAACTGTCTGGATAAATGTTAATTCATCTGGACTTTTTATAGATATAATGATTACTGTAACTTATCAATGCTTTATCCACATTTAACCCTAACCTCAACTTGCTCCTCTACTGCAACACAGTATATTAACGCATAAATACACACGAATGAGACAGGGAGCCCACAGAGAGACCCTGCTGTAGCCTTTCACCCTTTCACAGATCCTCAGTCTCTCTCCGGCACCTGTTTGAACATTGTTCACGTATACAGACTTTTTCATGTCCTTATTTTTTAAACAATACAATAAAATAGTGACTGTATTTAGTTATCAATTATATTATATCATAGGTAAGTTATGCATAATTTAAAGATTACTAGAGGCACAGAACAACAGAACAAGAGATGGAGGGTATTACTGAAACATCACACTTGTGCCTGGGATCAAATCACAGCCATAATGCTATTTATGATAACACGACTTAGAGTAATCTATTAATTTTATACAACAACAAAATAAAGAAACAAAACAAATTAAAGAATCCCTTAGTAATAGAATTTCCTAGTGAATGTGTTTTAACACTGACAATACAGTTCACCAAAAAGTAGGTCCACAACAAATGAATTGTTGCTATGCAACAGCAACAAGTCCATACCAGATGCTACCTTATTTTTCTTTACGCTCTACTGAGTAAGTGTGTAATATATATGTTATATTCTGTTGTAGCTTATAAGATCCATTCGTATAGCTGTGTAGTGCTTTATACATTGCAAAAATGTTTTTAATGTTAAATGGAATTTAAAAATGTAATTTAATAGTGTAAAACAGAAGATTCGACAGAACTTTTTGCTTTCATTATATTACTGGTCTGATTGGATTTATGGGTCCCCATTCGTCCACACAAATTTATTCAGGGTTATATACATTTAATAGTGAGTGGTAATTAACTGCTCTCTAAGTCCATCCACAAATTTATGTCAGTGCTATGACTTGGCTACCCGAGGACATTTACCATCTTATCTTTAAGCTACTTTATAGATCATTTGACTGTTTATTTTTGAATATATTTGTATATGTTTTCATTTCCCCTTCATAGTTGCTACTGTATATTTTGGGCGGTGTTTAGTTTTCCCCAAAATGCTGAGCTGTCTGACTATAGAGTCCAAACTCTTGTCCAGTGATACCGAATTGTTATCCCACTGATTGAAATGACCTGACTCTACTTTCACCTTCAAATTAACTGCTAAATCCTAGAGATTTAATTTTTGGATTATTTTCCTCAATACATAAATGACCAAGTTCAATAATGTTGTCTCATTTGTTTAATTGGATTCTAAAAACTTCACAAACTGTTTGACACTGTATACGCCTGCAACTTTATCTGGATATTTTATTTCCAAACATGGTGAATTGTACGTTTTACCAGACTAGCCGTGGAATCCTGAAGGAACAGCTGGCCTTTTTCTGAAGTAAGCTCAGCTATTTTTTAATGGTTGGTGTAAAGGGCCGGATTATTTATCCAAACCAGGTAGTTCAATAATTACATTATTTGAAAAAATATTTGTTAACAAATTTAGTTTGATGTTGAGGCATATGAAGTGAAAACAAGTTTTATTAAATGAATTTCTTAATGAATTAATTTGGGGTTGTTAATCCGTTGCAGCTGCTTTGGCAATAATGAAATTAACAACATGTGCACTAGAGGAGCAACAATGAGACGACCCCACAATAGAAATGGTATTTAGAAATGTCATGTTCCTCCTTGCCTTTACTGGGTGGTTTTCACTAGTTTTGCCGCTGGCATCACTACTAGACCTCCTTGGTTGTGTCCGGACTCGTGGCATGAGTATGCAGGCACTTCTTGAAGGATGCAACAATTGATACCATTGACTGCAACCCTTTCATTTGTCTGGACTAAATGCAGTAGAAGACCTCTGTAGCATTACGTTTTGGTCTATCCGATCCAACCAGGTTGTACTTTAGACTACAAACCAAAATAACTATATAAATTTGACTGTCCAGGAGCTCAGTGATGCCCTGGTCTAGATCTTGGAGGAGATCCCCTAGAACAACATTCCATCATGTCTTTAGGAGCATGCCCCGACGTTGTCAGGCATACATACAAGCACGTGGAGGACAAACAAACTACCATTTTGAGTTGCAGTGGAATTTTAACTAAATGGACTAGCCAGCTACATAATTTTTTCACATTGATTTTCAGGATGTCTTTGAAATATTTGAACCCTCTGTAGAGTAAAACTTTTAATTTCCACCAAGATTCATTCCTAACACATTACTTAGTTTTTATCTTCCCGTTTCTTTATAACACTTTTACAAATAAATGATTAAAATTTTTATTGTTAAAGGGGACCAAAGGTCTGTCCAGTAAGACAGGAACCAACCCTGGACAGATGTGATAAATAGTATATTTGTATATTTAATTAATTTAGTGAAATAATGTACTAAAGCAGTCCAGTTATTTTCTGATGGCATGCCTGTATTATAGGTTGGATGCTAACTGCATTTCTTTGGTTCTGTACCTGTTCTCTGTACAATAGCAATAAAATTGCATCTGATGCAATCTAATCTAATCTAAAACTGTTAACAAAACCGGAAAGATGATATCTGTTAGTGTTTTATGATCATATATGAAGCAGTCTTTAACAGAACGCTAAAGTGCCATTACATATAAAATCCACACCCAGGCTTATGAGAAAATAGTTTTGATAACTTACTCTCGACAGATTGAGATCAGAGTTCATCTGCCGCACCTGCCTATTCTAATTTAAAAAAAAAAAAATCTTTATTAAGGGTCAGGCAGGCATAAGTTTACTATTATGCTGAAGTAGCAGTAGCAATTAAAGCCTGAATGGCCTATTAAGCTAAAAAAAACACAAGTGCTTTCACTTAAATATTTTCCAACCAGAGGACAAATGTATGTTATTGCTGTAGAAATGGGCTCAGTCTAGCCTTTCTGTTTCCTTCCATATCTTTCCCCCGTTGCTCTTGTTACACACAGAGTGACTCCTCTATGACACAGAGACCTGTCTCTGGCATCAAGCTATCATCAATCAGTTTGCATCTTTGCAAAAAGCAACATGACTGTGTTCCTGCACCTTGACTGTGGATATAAAAAAGGTTTTGTAAGAGGCAATGCTTACACACCATCGTTCCAGGAGAAACACATATTAAATGGATTATACAGTATATACAGTGCTCCCTCGTTTATGTCAGGGGTTACGTTCCAGGACCACCCGCGATAAATGAAAATCCGCAAAGTAGGGGCGCTATATTTATTTAAGTTTTTATACACTGTTTTAGCTGTAGAACTTGCAGAACGTTTGGGTGGCATCGTAGGGCTTGAATGGATTCAGTCTATAATGCAACGTTTACAAACAGTGAACGCAACAGCAGACAAAAACTTGTCAACTTGTCTACAAGTAGTAGACGTAGCTCAGACGGGCGATGCTCTAGTTTTACTTCTCGTTTCTGGTGCGTATTCATCCTGAGTAAATACTCTATTGTAGTGTTTTTAACTGTGGAATAATCAAGCAACACGCCGAAGTAATCGAACGTTCTCTTTACTTAACACGCCATACATCATAACATTATAACATTCCTTTATTGTTAGAATTTATATTTTCAATATAATTATTTCATAAATTGCGATTTTTAAATGTAAAAGTTCCGCAAAACCCCACGAAACAGAAAAAATCCGCTATATATTTTTTCCATTAATATCTTTTGAAGACCCGCGATGCCGCGAAAGGTGAACCGCGAAGAGGCGAGGGAACACTGTACACCAATAATCCAAAACATTTTACCATCCACAAACAGAACAGCATTGATCATCATGTTTCATATGTGCATGTTAAAGTCTGGGATATATTAGACAGTAAACAGACAATTGGTTTTAATAGCCGATGTTGTTACATGCATGAGAAATAAGCAGAGGTAAAGACTCGGATGACAGTGTAAAGAAGAAAACAGTTGTGCTTATTACAGTTGGTACAATCTTACAATGCACAATCCAGGCAATTGCAGGTTAAGGACCTTGCTCAACGACTCAACAGTGGCAGCATGCTAGAGCTGATGCTTGAACCCTGGACCTTCCTGTCTATAGTAAATGATTCTAACTGCTGTGCTACCACAGTCAGCAATTATCATTATAAAATGTGCTTTGTTCAGTTGTTCAAGAGTGAAGAAAGAATCCCCATTAAACAGCATCCATTAAAAAAAAACAAACATGGGTGCTCATGCACATATACTACTGCGCTTGGTATTTATCTAATTTGAAATGTAAAAAGTACCAAATACAGTAGGGAATGCTTGTGAGGCTAGCTTTTCAAATCAGTATTTGAATTAGAACACAAATCATTTAGCTTCCACTGATTAATGACTAAAGACAATCTGGAATTTATGTTCTCATGCAAATACTGTGATTATCCATGTGCTTGTGTATCATATTTTGTAGAGACATTTTGCCCGGCTGACTGAGGTGTCGTTAAATTTAATCTGAACAGGAATATAACGAGGCAGAATGTTTACCAACCTCCACGGCAACCACAAAACTTGTTCATGGGAAACCACATGGAGTGCGCCTTTAGCAACGATCAAAGTTTTGAGCACTTCGTCAACTACACCTGTTTCTGCTTGCTCTGTGTGTAAAGCGCGAAATGACTTTCTTTACTGTTTTAGCTGTACGAACAAGATACCCTTGGCTGCTGCCACACAGTATCATGCAGTATTGGTTGCAGGTATCAGTGCATTTATCAGGAGTATGCGTATAAAAGCACAGAACACTTCTACAGAACAGCCATTGAGCCCGTCCTCACTTGCTACATCTCAGTATGGTATTATGGCTGTACTGCAGACAAGGCAAGAAAGCCCTCCAGCGTGTCAACAAGACTGGAAAAGGATCATCGGCACCCAGTTCCCCAGCCTAGGGGACATTTGCAGGGCCCGCTGCACCAGAGGGTGCAGGTAGTACATTTATTTTATTTTGATATTTATTGGAACGGTCAATGGTGGTCAAATGTATATCATATATTTTTACTGTTGTTATTTATGTTATTGTATTCTACGGCATTTGGAGGACGGCTCCAACTAAAAATTCATTGTATATGCAATGACAATAAATAAATCTTTATCTTTAAAAACTAAATATACAGAGCATAAGACCTGAGGCAGCACCAAGAGCATAAGGGTCATTCGGATCTCTGACACTTACCCTCTGGTTTTGAGTGATGCTGCTTGTGATTAGGTGTCATGTCCGGAAAAGCCTGAAACCTGGTCCTCGCAATAGCAATGTCTCCATGTCTCCGTACCTGTCCTTTACCTGACAATGCAGATCACTGAACCGATTCAACTCACAGCGCAGTCGGAAGCCACCTTTAACTGTCCCTGTAAAGTCTCCCTCCCACTTCACCCACTGACATGACAGTTGTTTGAAAATTAGCACCCTTGAGTCACTTTCCTGACATTCTACAAAGACATTTTGTCTTGTTGTGGAAAATAGCTGTCCTTGAAAATACCCATATGCTTAGTTGGTGTGAGATACGTTATGTCTTACTTGATTAAGCATGCTCATATATTAGGATGTCATGAAGTCTGTTTAATTAATTTTCTTTAATTAAAGACCTTTTAAAATGCTTTTCATTTAACTCATTTTCTTATCCTCTTAATCCTGTTCAGGGTCATGGGAAAGCCGGTGCCTGGCCGGAACAACCCTAGTTAGGGCGGCACTCTATCATAGGGCACATACACTCCAACAAACTAAGGGCAATTTAGAAACATCAATTAACCTAACAGGCATGTCTTTGGAATATGGAAGAAAAACGGAGTACCAGGAGTAAACCTACGCTGACATGAAAATTCCACACAGGTGCAGTTCGAGGTTGGGATAGACAATCCTATCCACCGTGCGACATTGATATATTTTTTATTCTTCATTCTACGTATCCCTTAATTTTTGATTTTTCAGTGTAATTTGTATGCATTGAATCAAGTCCCAAGGCATCAATATTAAATGGAGCTTGTTCTGTTCTGGTAATCTGTACATGGGGATAACCTTTGTGTAGCTCAGTATGGAGGTCAGAGAGCTAAATTCCCCTGCTAAATAAAATCATTTGGTCTGTGATTTGTCAGATCTCACTAGAGATAGTGAACCCTTGGGGATAAAAGAAGATAACAGATGAGAACAGATGAGTAGGAAAGTTGTGGGAGTATGGAAAACAAACTGGGAAAAGGTTTGCCGACTGTATTGACTAAGCTATGTTGATACCACTATGCAACAGATTAATTTATTTTATTGCTGCAGTGATAACTGACCTTCTGGAAGTTTCTCTTATCTACACACAGGGTCTTTGGAGCATGGCCAGTGTAACCATTGGGTTCTTGGTCACCTCTCTTTCCAAGGTCCTTGGTCAACACCAATTACTTAGTTTAGTGGGGTGGCCAGCTTTTGAAAGTCATAGTTATTTCAGACTTTTACTATTTACGAACAACAGAGGCCATTGTGCTCTTGGTAATTTTTTGTTCGGCAGAATTTGGAGCTCTACAGGCAGTTCTTTCTTCCACATGGCTGGGTTTGGGCTCTGGCATGCACTGTTAGACCATATATAGACGACGGTGTGTCTATTTGGTACGTTAATCTGTAAATAGTGTACATCAGGTGTCCACCATATTTTCGGCACTGTAACAATTTATTGTACTATATAGGTAATCGATTTTACTACTGAGAATTCAGCTTGCTCTATGCCATGGCAGGCACCTTAAATAGAACACTAAATAGTTCATAGGGTGCGATTTCAGATGCACCATTAGTTTTTCCTTTTTAAACAAATCTGCAAAAATGTATACAATTCTGCGTCCCTTTGTCATTATGGGGTACTGAGTGGAGATTGATTGGGGAAAATAAAGTTATTTTTTTATTGTAGCAAAAGGCCTCAACGGAACAAACTGTGAAAAAACTAAAATAGTGTGATGATTTTCTGAATGCATCACTATATTATTAAGTTAGAAGTTTTCAGCTTGATGGCTTTACTTACACTTTTTACTTGGATCTAGAGAAGATTTATACAATGGGTCTTCGTAGAAAATAAACCAAAAACATGACAGCCTTGCTGGTAACAGGCCTGTTTGATATATTAAACCTGTCCACAGGTGCAGCAGAAAGCCCGGAATTATGAATAGAGCCATTTATTTCACACAGACCACATGTTTATTATCTTTTTCGAGAGTCCTTTTTGTGCCTCTTGTCACAGTAGTAAAACTCATGGTGATGGCTACAGTTTAGCTTAATAAAGTTCACAGTAAGCGGGAGTAGAACTGTACATTAAATATAGTTTTAAACAGTAAAAAGGAGACACTTTTGACTTAAAATGCAGAATACCTTCCAGTTTGGAATGTTCATTTAGCAGAAATGGACTAAATCTGACATTTTCTTTCTTTCAAATGGATATATAGTTTTATGTCAGGTGTTACAATTTGTTGTTACTATTTACAACTGTGAGTACAATTATATATATAAATTTTACCTAAAGTCTGAATTTACCAACAAACACACTGGCCTTGCTGAGTTTGAAATGAGATAATTAGCTCCAGAGGCCTGGGTTCGAATCACAGCCCAGTTGCTGCCTGTGTGGGTTTGCTCTATTATTATAAAGACATGCGTCAGTTGAAGTATCTAAAGTGTCTCTGTGTATGTGTGTGTGCATACTGTGATGGACTGGTGCCATATCTAGGGTTGGTTCCTGCCTTGCACCATGTGCAGCCAGTTAGGTCCCGGCCCCTCTGGGATATTTAATTAGGTGGGTATGGAATGAGAATGAATGAGCAAGCGAGTGATAGACTTGAGTGTTGAGTTATTCCCAATAGATAAATTCCTCCTTCATTCTGTTTCGTAAGAGGTACATGTGTGAATATCACACAGTTCTTTGGTTAAAAAAAGACATGCTTCAAAAGACATGTTCCAGTGATGCACGCAGATGTCACACACAAAGGCTTTGTATATCACAAGTGTTCGAGATTGTTTGCTGTGTTGGCAAGACTTAAACTTTGATCATTATTTTTTAAGCTCACAGTTTTGGCATAGTCTAACATTCTGTCCTTTAAGCTACACCCTATCGATGTGAGACCCAGATGACTCATGCATCTTTCATCAAACTGGTCAAGATCAAAAGGAAGACCGAGAAAACTGATGTCTGTCGACAAAACAAATACACACACTTCCCCACACTCACACACACACAGCAGTTGAGTTCTCCGATCGATTTCTGAACATGTGCCTTATTGAAGTTAACCTCTCCACAGACCTATGGTGTATTTAATATGATGAATAAGACAAATATGACATTCAGCAGGTTTAATATAGTGTATTGTATTCTGATAGCTGAAGGAACATAAATGCCATATTAGTCAGACGATTGATATAGAAAGTGGAGTTCAGCTGCAATTAACTCAAAAGACAAACATTACCAGCCTAAAAAACTGCAACAGGTCAACAACAGACATTTCATTTAGTGGCATGCAGCACCATGGAAACAGAACTGCTTAAGGCATAGAATAAGGAATAAGGCAAGTGGAATGTTGCTCTTTTGCTTTCTGCTATTCATATAGATTGACAGTTATAACAATACTATAGGTTCTGTTGGTAATATACTGACCAATCATTTTATTAGGTACATCTCCTTGTTTTTACACTCACTGTCCATTTGACCAGTTTTACGTACCATACAGAAGCAAATTGTAGTACTAAAAGTGTGTGGTGTGCAGTCAATTTGATTTTTCACAGACTGTGTTAGTCCCCTTTAGTATGTTTTGTATAATTCCCCCACAGGACCACCACAGATCAGACTTAGATGGAAACCCATTTCATGAAGCTCCGGTTACAGCGTTTTTGAGCTGTGATGTTAATGCCAGAACAAGTGGGAACCTCTGCAGTTACTGAGTCAGCAGAGTGACCCTGAGCTCTAAATTTACTTGGCATTGCTACTTAGTGGCTGAGTTGCTGTCAATCTAAAATGCTTCCACTTTTTTATAGTACTTCTCATTGATATTCTGTAATAATGGGTGACATTAAATTTGTATGCCTGAACTGTATTTGAAGATGACAATTCTCTGCAAATGCGACTGATTGGCATCCTGAACATTCAGGAGAAGTCACACATCTGCATGGGCCTGCAAAATCCACAGATATGAATCGTCATGACTACAGGACTACCAGGGACAACAAGTAAGATGCCGTTAACAAATCTTCAGGCTGAAAATTCATGTCCAGTCCATGCCAAAACAAATCACAGCCCTTATTCGTGCGCGTGAAAGCATTAAACGCAATCCAGGGGACTAATTTTTGCCCATTGTGCTACCAAACATGAAACAAATGTACGAGTCCATCCGACTAGCATCAATGCAAACTTTCTCCTGTTGTGCTGGTAGCAGCTTGATGCTGATGTGACGTTAAATAAGAGAAAAGAAAAACAAACAAAAATTCTTACACTTTAAAAGATTGTTTTAAGTAATTTTTGAAAATCTAAACTATGACATTCACCTACACTTCTGGCCGCCTTTGGTCCACATAATCCTATCTAGTCTCCAATCCCTTTCTATAGCTCACTGGCTACTTGCAAGTTGCAAGTGGAACTACTGCTGTGACAAAACAATAGCTATGAAAATTCTAAAGTGCCTAAGCTTTTTGCACAGTAGGTTACTGTATGTATTCAGAATTATGTGGTACCCATTAGAGACACATTTCTTCTTTTATGCATTAGAGAGACATAACAGTGAATATACATCTACATTTACATTTATATCATGTAGCAGATGCCCATATCCAGAGTGACTTGCAACTGATTTGTTCTTACAGACCAAGAAATCGTGGGTCTTGCTCATGGATCCAAGGTGGGATTTAAACCCTGGACCTTCTTGTTTACAGTCAATAATTTCTCCACACTCATAAAAACAAGTTTTCATGAATACCCTTGATACCTTTGGACACCAAAAAGTTGTCTGTTATTAACCATACAGCAAGTCTCCAGAGAAACTATCATACATGCCATGTCTGACTATATTTTAAATCATCAAAGCTTGTTATTGGGTAAGGTTTTCAACTTGCAATAATTGCACCTCAATTAAACCTCATAAGCTACGTTACTGCCTTTGTGAAAAACTATTTGGGTAAATTTAATTCTACAGATGGTGCTACATTTTGCTGACTGATACTAAAGGATACTTTTTCCATGACTAATTTATAAGAAAAGTCTGATATTACAAAATGTCCTCCATTTTAAGGGTTCTTAGATCTGCACGCTTGAACTGATACAAGAGTGTTCAAATACAATAGTGTCATGTTGAGGCACTGTGCTAAAGTACCTAATTTCCCCCTCCATAATCACTTCAGCAGAGTAGCAGCACATTGTTGCTTTTTGTTTGTAGGGTTTCTCGTATTTGCTTCTTTTTAAATAAGAGAGAACTTAACTTTTTTTCAGGAGTATTTATGTGAAACATGATTTTATGCAGTATACATCACTGCTTTTACAGAGTACTGTATTCATTGGGTCTGCCCAAAACCTAGCAAGTGCCCTTGCTGTCTCCCTACAAAGGACATGTACCGGTAAAGAGATTTCTACATGAAACCTTAAGGCAGATTAGTAAACTTTAGCTATGATATCACCGATTGCACAGTAAACACAGTAAAGGCAAATGTTACTCTACTGTTCATATTGACAATTTTTTTTTACAAAAAATGAACATGTACATACTCATATACATACCTAACAGCTAAAACACAGAAAAAAGATATAATGTAACTAAAGCAATTGATGTATTTTAAGTCTTGCGCATAATCATGTAATTTTTTTTCTATATAGAAGTGCACACTGTTAAAAAATGTTTCAATTATTTACAATTATTTAATGAATCATTTATAAGCTATTATATATTTAAATAACAAAGTATGTTTCAATGCTATTAGAAAGAAGAATAGCCCAGAAACTGTTCCATTAATGTACCTGTTACATGGCAAAATGGCAGCGTTCAGTTTTTAAATCCTCATGCTTTGCCAAACATTTTTATTGTGTAATTTGAAGGGATAAACTAAAAAGAAAAGGAAACAAAAAAGCAAATCATAAGTATGCCTTTGTAAATATTAATTTCAAATCAGTAGCACAAGTGTTCCTTGTTCCTAAAAAACCTGCCATAGAGCCCAGGTGTGACTAAACCTATGTGTATGGTATTAAAGTTGAAAAAAAAGACTGTTTTAAGATAAATTCGATTTTCTATGAAGAGGTATTCCCCTACAGTGCTACCTCAATCATTGCATTAAAAAAATAATATGAAAATGAACATAAAAAATATAACAAGGGTTACATACCCTGCAGTTTGTGTAGGAAAATAGTTGGCAGAATTCAAGTGTAATATAGATGAACAGCCATCAAAACTGTCATCTCAGTGATAGTAATAAGGGAAAAATAGCAACCGCTGTATAAACAGACAGTAGAGCTGTGGACTCTATCGTTCCATTGCATTTTCTTCTATTCATAAATATGATGTCATCTTTTAATCAGACTTATATGATTTGATGTCAGAACAAAAATAGTTTGCTCATCATGAGTGGGTTCACTGAGAGATCATCTTTTTATCTGTGGCACTTACTATAATTACATTTGATAGGCCATTGTTCTTGGAGATGCTTCAACAATTGTGGTCAAACTAAGCAATTATATATGCTTGTCGTAAGGTTTTTGTTTCCAATTAAAGAAAACATTTTTCCCGCACAACAAATGAATTGGAAACAGTGTGAAAATCACACATAGTCTGTTACACACACACGCACGACATTACATTACATTACATTACAATTTGCCATTTGACATTACAGTTACTGTAGCTAATTCATCCTAGACCTAACTATAACTTTAACTTCAGTAATGGAGATCTTTTGGCTCCTTTTGGTTTTGAAAAGAAAGTTCCAGTTTCTTTAAAAAAAAACAAAACACAAAAAACACAAAGAACATTTTTCCTTATTTTCTTTTCTCAAATTTTATAAGAATGATTGCAAATGGGCCATAAAAGTACTAGCTATTATGCTGTTAAATAATCATTATTTATTTTGCTAGTGTATGAGTACTAAAAACACAAGAGATATTCATAAGTATTTCATAAGTATATGGCAAAGCATTATTACACTAAAGTCAATAGTGCATGTCTGGGATTCGAATACAGACAATGTAGTGAGAACAAGATATCAGAAATAAATATAAATACAAATCCAAGTGCTATAGATATATGTTATATAGTAGTTTGAGTGAATAATAAAAATGAGGAGACAGTTTTTTTTATTGTGGTGTGATGAAGATAAAGATTATGTTAGGTTAACTGATTTAAGTAGGTGAATCCAGAGCGTCACTACTAGTACGAAGTTACAGCAATCAAATGCTCTGCACTTGGCATTTCTAAATACGCATACTGCCAAAAAATCACAAAGAAGGATCTAATGAAACTTTAGATGCAGTGTTAATGTTGTAAGTCAAATGTTAATGTAAATCATTACAATATTAGTGCGGCATGATACGTTTTTGGGGAATACTATACTCTAACAGACAGGTAGATGGGTTTTGTATTGTTTTTTTGTGGGACATTTGCCGCAATGTTAATGTTAATGATAATGTTACAGCTGGACCTGTAGATCTTCCATACTACATCCATACATGTCACTCTGTAACTGAGATTGATGTGAAGGACAGCAATGTCTAATGTGGTTTAAAAAAACTCTAGATGACTATAACTGTAACAATGTGTTAAACCTTCTGTTTAGTATTTTAAAGTACAACCCCAATTCCAGTGAAGTGGGTTGAAAAGGATTTGTAAATTCTGTATTTACTTATGGCAAAGTTCCAACTTAATTGGAATTGGAGTTGTATAAATTCTGATATGACCCATCATGTTCCAGTTTGGATGTAACTCTGTCCAGGTAACAGTCTATGGATTGCTTATTCCAATTAGCCTTTAAGACTTCAAACAGTTATTGGTTCTCAGCATGCATAATATCCTACAATCTCCTTTATGTGTTACTCTGTAATTGCATATGATCATTAAAGTCTATGTATCTTGCAGTAAAACAGGGAACATGGAACTAAAAGCACGTACTAACAAACCACTACAAGACAAGCGTGTTAAAAAATTATAGTATAGGACAAAAATGCGCAGAAACATAAGTATAAGTTTAATATCAAAGAGGAGCAGCAGCCACAGCGGGCCAGTGTTGCCTCCTGCAGAGAGCTGTCATGTCATATCCGAGCACATCTAAAGAGGAAATTCAGCTGTCAATGAATTGCGTTTGATCTGTTATCTGTCCTTTAAGAAAGATAAGACAAATAAACCTTCAAGTTAACAAATTTCTCCGAACTTGGCAAACGTGGAATAAAAATGGAAATATTCGAATATTCAAACATTTAATACTGGGCTGTGACTTTGGCCATGATTACTGGTTTGCCTGCCATGCAGAGCATACCAAATTCCATGTAAATGTTCACACAGGCTTGTTATTTTAGCAAGACTTTTGTCGGATATTATGATGAAGTCAAAGAAGATTTCAGTGACCACAAACAGTATAAACAAACACCAATTCAGTGACTAATGGACTAATATCAAATTCCTGCTTTGTTTCTCTACTGGCAAGCAACAAAATTAACCTTTTCCATTTTCATTCATCCCAGTCATTTCACACAGAATATCTGTAAAAAGTAAAAAAAAGTAAAAAGTATCTGTAAAGAGAAATGTAGAAAAGGAGGTCGATGTAACCTTGGCTTTTACAGTATACATCAGGATATGGAGTAGATGTGCCTATGAAAGTCAATAGATACTGATATCCTGATTTAGTCTTTAGAATTGCCTTTTCAGTCCATTAAACAATGTTTAAAAGCTGAACTCAGTACTGGAATAGAATAAAGTGGTGCAGATTGAAGCGTGGGCTTAGGTTTACCTGCTGGTTTACCACCTCAGAACAGAAATTCTGTTTTGGAGTTCTGGATGTGAATCCTCCAGAACACAGGCTGAAGTTAACATTAGCAGCTACGCTAGCGCCCTGAGGGGCTTTTATTTAGCACTTCAATCCATTACTCACTAAAATTCACTCCTCTGCTCATTGAGCCCCACTGGCTACCAGTTGCTGCTCGCATCAAATTGAAAACCCTCACGCTGGCCTTTAAGGTGATCACAGGACATGCTCTCTCTTACTTATTCACTCCTTAAGGCTAAACTTACCCTATGGTCACTGCGCTCCTCTAGTGAATGCCATCTAGCTTTGCCAAAACTATGCACAAAACAAGGCTGTTCTCATTCCTCGTTCCCCGATGGTGGAATAAGCTACCAAGTGCTAGCAGAGTAGGCACGTCCCTCGCTACCTTAAAGAAGCTCCTGAAGACTTCTCTCTTCAAAGAGCATTTACTCTCCCCTAACACCTTCAACAACCGCACTTTGGTTTCTACTCTTGGATTTTCCCTTTTTTTCCTTTTAATTACATTAACCTTTTATATTTATGTCCTTATTATTTAAGTTACTTATCACTTGTAAGTTGCTTTGGATAAAAACGTCAGCTACAAGCTACTTCATTTGTTTATTCATTCATTCATTCATTCGCTTAATCCAGCTGGTGCCCACCCAGCAACTCTGGGTGCAAAGGCAGGAACAACCCTAGATTGGGCGACAATTCATTGTAGGACACAGAAAGACACACACACACACACACACGCAGTCACACACTAAGTGCCACACTTTAGAGACACCAATTAACCTAAGACACATGTCTGGACTGTGGAAGGAAACCAGAGTGCCCGGAGTGAACCCATGCAGACACGCAGACTCCACACAGAAAGGACCCAGGTCACTCCACCCAGGGATTGAACCCGGGACCTTCTTACTGTGAGGCAGCAGAGTTACCCACCAAGCCACCGTGCTGCCCCAAGATTTTTCAACACAATAAAAGATAAAATAAGCTTTGTGTTAATTATTTTGTTAAACTGTAGGTAAATGTAAGCGTTAATGTGTAATAGGCTCTGCTATGATACAGCATAGGCTAAGGCTAATGAAGCTCATCAGCCGCCCTTCAGTCACATCCATGTCTCTGTTTTATGTCTCAGTACCCCTGATGTTGACCAATTCGATGGCACAATGTGGAATTAATAGGACAAAGACCACAACTGAGCAGAGTGAGACAAGAACACAAACTGAGATTTATATGAAGGCACTTCAATTCACATCCAAGTGGCCGAGCAACTTAAAAGCACAGAGGTCATTTGTACACCTTTTTCATGAAATTAAAAGCCATTGTAAGGTTTCATTCATGCTGATAATAATATAGACTTAGTTGTTTGGATGACTGAGCTTTTTGGGGATGCTCCCTTTATACCCAATCATGATATTCACCTGTGAAATGTACTGGTGTAAACAGGTGTTTTTTTTAACATTCCTCAACTTTCCCAGTCTTTTGTTGACCATGTCCTAAATCGTTTGCAATGTGTTTCAGCCATCAAATTCGAAATAAGTGAATATTTGCAATGAACAATCAAGTCTATCTGTTTGAACATAAAATATATTGCCTTTGCAGTATTGAATTTGGGGATTTGGATTTGGAACTGGGTTTGTAAGAATGTAAATAAAATGTCCATACTTTCCCATATTTTCTGATTTAGGGTTCAATAAAACCAAATGAACACTACAACCAGACCATGTCAGGAGTGGTGTTATAGAAGACCACAGAATTTGCTGTAGAAGATGTCAAAACCTGAAAAGGTTACAGAGACATGAGCGTGTTAATAAAAGGCGCAACAGCATCAGCAGGATATAATGGTATACTTATCCATGGCTTGAAATCCAAAGCAGCAGAAACGGCTCTGCCTTCTGGGTTAGAGGAATGGCATTCCTATTCTCCCTATCAATCAAAGCAACACTAAAAAATGTGTGCAGAAGTTTCCAAGTACATCAGTGAATCAAGTCCACCCTTCCCCACCATTCAGGTCCGCAGCAGCTGAAGTCAGTGTAAGGGTAATGGTAACTAACTTAAACGCAATCAAGGAAAAAAGAAAGAAAGAAAGAAAAATGGCAATACATATTGATTGAAACTAAAGAATTTAAAATTTGCATTGTTTGGGAAAAGTGCTATATGGCGGTAGATCACAGATCACGGATCATGGATCATAATGGATGGGTTTAGGCCCAAAACAGTTAGAATTCAACAGCATCATTTAATATTTGAATGGTTATTGGATACATGTCTTCCCATACAAATATTTTAAAAGGGGATCAATAGAGAATTTGTTTATGGCAATCTGTTTTCTGATGGTTGTTGGTGCGGTTGCCCCTATGTAGCAGTGGCAAAGGGGCATATCTTGAGCAACTCAGAAACTAAGACCTCCTGCACATACAGTAGATGGACTGCAACCATGTGGAAAATGGGAATACACAGCAGCAATGGCCATGGACATGCAGAGACCTGTTTATTTGGATTGGCCAAGTGCAGATGGCAGGAAAGGAATTAAATCTCAGTTGCGCCGAATGTAAACACCATTGAATAATTGACCTTGGCCCATGTGAATGACCCAGGTTTCTGTAAACTGTACAGTGTCTCAGCTGGTAATCTACACTGGCATTTGTTCCACATGATAAACTGTATTTGCCAGTAAAAAGGGTGTATTATCAATGATATCTTTATAATTCACTCTCTTTACCCACGCTTAAACCTAACGTAACTTGCCATAATGTGAGAAGCAGTCATCAGTTAATTCTGATGGAAATGTGAATGATGCTCAGCAAACTGTGTGTGTGTATATATAATTTATTTTTTTGCAATGTCCTTCCTATTAAAAGCAATTTCTGTTTCTCATGTTACTTTATTAATTTTCTTTTTCCCCCCAGTTGGACAAATATTTTCATGCATAGGGGCAATCGTTTTTGTTAGATTACAGGATATCCTTTTAGGAACTATTAAATGACCATGATTTAGCAAAACACTGGACTAATTTTATATGTGATTAATTAATGTGTTTAGCTGTGCTGTTAGTTAAGAAAGATACAGTCTTCCTGCAGTTATGGTCACACTGGGCTTTTATTGAAATACCATCTGTGCGGAGTAGGTGTATATTAGAATAATTACATGCAATTTCATGGAGTTTTCAGTTAGACAGATTTTTGCACAAAAGAAAATAGTGCAGAATGACGAAGCCAAGTCTAAATTCACAGGGGTGGACACTTCACACTCCTCGCACACTGCTCTTCATCTGTCTCTTCTACTGCCTGTTTCTCAGGTTTCAAGTGTCCTTAAAAAATGCAGTTTGCTCTTTTCCATTTGAGCATTAGAGCTAGGTTTCATTTTAAATGGTAGCCGGTCAAGTGAAGGTGCTTCCTCTTCACAGTGCCAATTTAATCTATATAATTAGTCATGTAATTTCTTGCAAATAATCCAATTCATCAAGCATTCATTTTTTATTTGCATTCATTGACATAGTGGCAGAAGAAAGTGAGGTTACAAATGCACCAACCCCCACTTCCAACACCATTCCCAAAGCATTAAGCTTGCAGTCTACTGCTATCAAGCAAATAAAAACAGCACTTCTAATGTAATCCAGGCCCTAGAGGACTTTCTGTCCTAACTGTTCTTAGACCATCGAGCCAAAAGTCAGTTATGTAATCTTATGTGCTTCTACTAACATCAAGCATCATTATTGTGACCAATATAAAAGGAGAAATCCAGACTTTCTTTAATGCAGGCTGTCAAATATACAGGAAGCGAAGTTAGCTTCAAAGCCATCAGGTCAAAACACTTCAGTGGTTTGTCGTGCTGATATGATAATAGGAAAATCCAGCATTGCAGTGAATGAAGACTAGAAGTACACGGGTCTGTTTGGCTCACAAGTGATCTCATTAGTCAAATACACAAAAGAGCCACCCATAAACTAAAAAATAAGATTTTTTAAGATTAAAAAATAAATAACAATGTCAGATTGCTCCAGGTCACCTCAAATTTCATGCCAGAGTTTGAGCTTAAGTAGATAAGTCTAAATATCAAGGTTTTTTTTTTTTTTTTAAATTTAAATGCCTATTTAGCCAAACACAACTGTGCTGAATTCTAGTTAGGTTTATTCAGTTTCAGGATCTCATCTGAAATGTTCCTCATAATACAGTGTGGCATGTTACAAATCTAAAGGGTTCCACCATAGCAGGAGATGAAGGCCCTGTAGATGTACGTGAATTTGTACATCAAGGGAATGGATGAGTCTAAAAAGCTGCCTGTGTAACATGTAACTGATCAGTAGTGAATAAACTGATGATTTGATGTAAATGTTGAAGCAAGATGACTCAGAGACACTTATAGAGCAGTGAAAAGCATGGACACACACAGTTGGGGACACACAGGGTTCAAAAGGATAACCAGGCTGGCATTTAACCCTACCCAACTATTTGCGCCAATAATGAAAGGAAACGTGTAATAGCTCTCATTCTGCAGAGTACCTGTATTTCATGCTGTTTGGCTACTCATATATTGACATGCTGTCCTGCAGAGTACAGAGGAATGCTATTTGATTGCTAGGAGAAAAATCTAATTGTAGCTAGTATGTATGAGTAACATCAACAGAGCTAAATAGACCGGAGGAGAAGGCAGTTAATAACAAGTGAAAAGAAAGCATGTTTTCACCAGCTTTAAAATATTGTGTTTAACATCCCAGACCGCAAAGTACACACATGCCACAGCGAGACAACCTCCGTCAAATAAACAGAACATTCATGGTGAGCCACGATTGCTCTTAAGCTCTGCCTTTGTTAGAAATCCGAGGGTGGGTGTCATGTAATAAATGCGGTTTAAAAGGAAGTGCACAATCATCAGACAGTTGCTACTGGGTTTTTTGGCCATCTTTCAACAAATGTTCAGCAGTTTGTGACTAAAATAGTTTAACTAATGTGGATGCTATATTTAAGTCTGCCACACGGATTTAGGGAGAGGTACCCATTGAACACTTGGTATGATAGGCATGTTGGCATGTTAGTTGCATGTCTAATCTAATCCATTAGAGGACGATGCTTTATTATTTACTGTAAACACTGTAAAAAGTACCTTGTATAATTTAAAGACTGTATTATAGTCTGTATTATTTATTTTTACAGGCAATAACATTACATCCTTAAGATATCGCATACCTCAAGATACCGCATGATTTTGTTAATCCACTACAGTTCTTTCGATTGCAGGTATGAGTTATTTAATGTCCATGATACACTCTGTGAACATGCCATTTTACGAACACCATGTTAAATATACAGTGGAACCTCTGTACACGAATTTGGTTTGATGTCCAAATTGTTATATTAAAAATGCATTCTAATTCTGAAGAAAACTGCAAGTTCTTAGGCCAACATATTACATATTATATAGCAAGCATTGGTATTAATGATATGACCTAAATACTGTCGAATCTGGTTAATTGGTCCACATTGGGAAGCGTGTTTTGGTCCTAATAACTGACTGGTCTGATTAATCGAACATGCCCTATGTTACAAGACGGAATGTGCTATAATTTATGTAACATATTAAATGTTTAATAAACCTTTGTGTGATTTCCACGTATAGCGAACGTACAAACAAGAACTACTGTTGCTTACGAATTTTGTTCATTGAAAAATAAATTTGCAAACAAGTCGAAACGATCTAAAACACAATGTATAGATACTCAGTATGCGAAGCATAATACTGTAAAAAAAAAAAAAGGTCTTACTAAATTCTAGTTAATGTTTGAAGAACTTATCTAGTGTGATCTGACGCCTTCTCTTGACGGACTGCACTTGAACAAAATCAAGAAAGTGGTGGGCGTGTTCACCTCCCACTGGTTTTTCTCTTGTCAACAACTTTTTGGATTTCCTGACTCTTGAAAAAAGCATAAATTCTCACAGGGAACCCAAAAATCCTCCCATATCTCGCTGGTCCGCTTTGCATCCGCAGTGGCGACTTGTGGCTTCTTTTTCTTACTTGCTCTCACGTTCTTTGGTCCGATTAAACAGAATTTTGCTCCAAATAAGCAAATAAAATTACACGTATATAGTAGGATTTGTTTCGGTGCTTTAGGATTCGGTCCAAAAAAGTGGCTGGTTCCATTAACCGGATTTGACTGTATTATAAACATACAGTACTGTTGTTACATCTCAGCTACACTAAGTTGAAACACCTGTGACTGTCCCATGATCCCGAGTGTGGTTTACATGAAACAGAACACAGACACAACGTGTGTCTTACCAGCAAAGCAGACACTTCTCAACAATTCCCAGTCACAGATAACTACATGCTCTATTCTTCATCCATAATTTCATGCCTGCTCATTTCTTTACTTTGTGTTTAATAAAACTTTCTGCACCAGAATCTGCTAAGTGTTAACACTTCGGTCATTACATCTCTAATTCAGTTCATGTACATGCCAATGTAATATATATGAAACAAGTAGGTTAATAACCTTGGTAATAAAAAAAGGTTCACAGATGTTGGATGTTGTTCGAAATTAAAAATATGTAGGCTGAGTTCTAAATTTTTTTGTTTCATGATTTCAAGAAATATTGGGTTCCGGAACCTGAAAACAGAGATTTTTGGATTAACCGTACATCCGCGGCCGACTCTTGGTCACTTGATGGATCATCGATCTCCACACATTTCTGTCTTTAATCGATGTGATCCATGAAGTGTTTCGGCAGGACAGTAGAGTAGTTTGCCATTGCTTTCTCCAACCCTCCATTTATCCGGTCTTGAGACCGGCGCGTTTCCAGTTACACGGCTGGGGTGTTTGCATACACAAGTCAATGACAATTTAGAGATGCCAGTTAACTTAACATGCAAGTCTTTGGACTGTGGGAGGAAACCGGAGTACCTGGAGTAAACCCGCGCAGACACTGGGAGGACATGGAGACTCCACACAGAAAGGAACCAAGCCGCTCCACACTGGGATTGAACCCAGGACCTTCTTGTTGTTTGGCAGCGGTGCTACCTACCGAGCTGCCCGAAAACAGAGAACAACTGTGTAAGCAGCTTTGGAGGTCATGTGGGAACATCACAGCACAACACAGAATGACAAGACTATTGCCGCATCTGTGGATGATCTTCCAAACAGCCTCTCCTACATAGCCAAGTCTGCATGTGACACCCAACCAGACCAAAAGGCACAAGTCTGACCTGAAATACAAGCATACTAAACTGCTCTGCCACCTGATCCGTCGAGTGTGCCAGGTCCTTCAGGGCTGGAGGTCTATACCTATACATTCATTCAAATCTTACACTGCAACTGTGCCTACACTCACACACTTCTACTTATTATGTCGGCAATTTAATTATACCTCAGTGCCTTATAAAATTCTTGAATTCATTTTCCCCACATTGATCTCCCTGGTCCAGTTTCTGCTCCTTTATTTTCCCATCTTGTAATACAGAGCCATATCCTTTTCATCTAAATAGACTGCCTTATTAAATTGACACGTTCTATTAACTGATGTGAATCTACCCCCAACAACACCCCATTATTTCCCAAAGGTGAACAATGTCATTTACAGTGGTCGAAACCAATATTAAGTTAAATTGTGTTGACATAATACAACTGGCACTTCGACTAAGTCATGACTTTAGTCATGCAATCATGACATGTAATTAAATATCAAGAATCATAAAAAAATGCTCATATTACATTTATAATATTGAACAACAGATTTTTATAAGAAGACTTCTTCGTAGGGCTGAAAAATGTTCTTTTAAGTGGTTTGTTAGGTGAACCGGGAATGAACCAAACACCTCAAACATTATTACCAAAACACCCTGTTCACCATGTGTGTGTACCCACTGCTCCCAACATCTGCTAACAGCCTAGATGACATCCTTCTCTTAGTCCAACGATGTACCCCACACTCAGTCTGTCAACTTGTCTTTGAGTGCATCATAGAGGCATGTCTAATAGTCAACATTAATTTGCCAATAGGTACACTACCCAAAAGTAGCATCGGAGATCCTTTTAAACGGCAGTGGGAGAAGCACTTGTATGCCCTCTTGTGGCAAAAAACAGTGTCTAATCAGACCACATGTAATCATTTACAAACCTCCTTAAGACATAACTTTATGCTAAGTTTTGCAGAATTCCGATATTTCTATCAGGGTGCGTTTTTTTGTCAATAAGTATATGTGCTTTGTACATTGATTAGATAACTATGTTACAAAATCAGAGTAGGTACCAATGAATTAGTGATTTGAAAGCTTGGAACAGGCTGAAAAGCAGCATGACACGTTTAACTGGCTGATTCATTTTTTTGCTATAATTATTTTATTACTCATAGACCAAATCTAAGATTAGAATTTCCAGAACTATTAGAGTTCTGCTAACTCTCTGTTGCTAAAGGCTTCCTGTGCTATAAATCACTCAACGTTAGGAGCCAAAGTCTGAGTGGCTAAATGAAATCAGTAGACAGAGCAGTGCTTTCCTTAATAAGCACATGCTTTGAAGTGAAATGTTAAACTGTCTGTGTTGATTTATGAGGCCATAGGGCGAGTGAGTTTTTAATGATCTCATGACCATTGTGTTTGTGTGAGCATGTTTTCCTCGTTCTATCATATGCATTACATGACTGGTTGTCTGGAACTCTCCAATCAACTCTCCTTCAAACCAGATAACAACCACAGAAGGGCTCAGTAGGGCTCTGAAACGGCTAAAAAACTTGTTGGTTCAGTTCCATGCTAATATGGCTAAAGAGCTGGCTCGGGTAATAGCTTTAATGTGAACTGTTCGGTGTGTAATGTGAAGCACTTCACGATCATAAAGTCAAACAGCGATGGTTATGCATGACTAGGGAAAACATAGTGAGGAAGCATTTTCGTTTCTCCCAAATTTACTGTGTCAAATGCTCAATGTCATTCCTTATTAATGTGGTAAAGAACTTCTCAGAGTGAACATCAGTTTGTTTGTTTGCATTTGTTCTCTTTTTAACCTGCCAATCACTGTGGTTGCTTGATCTAGAAAATATGCATTGTTGTTTGCTAAGTAATCCACAAAGGCCTTGTTGGGACAGTAAATACAAATGCACACTTTTTTACATTTACTTTGTTATTTTATTGCAAATTAGTTCATAAACCCACTACATTTTATATTTTGTTTGGTCAACTTTAATCCATTTGTTAACAGACATCCATAGCTGCATTACACACCTGCAACACATTCCAAAATAAGTTGAGATGGTAAAGCTTTTGCAACTTTATAGTATTTATAATTCCTTTTATTAAAGTACGTTTTGGTACAGAGAATACCAAACCATTTAGTGTTTCGGGTGTTATTTTGTTCTTTTTCATATTCCTTCTTTCTGCAACTACGTCTTAATATGTGTTAAGTCGTTATGTGCGTCGTTATAGTCCTTCTTATTTAAAAATTCTCCACGTTCTCTATAGGGACTGGTCAGGACTCCAGAAAGGCCAGTCCAGTAGCTGTACCCTCTTTTTATGCAGCCATGCATTTGTAATGAGTGCAGCATGTAGTTTTGCATTGTCTTGTTGAATAATACGTGCTATACGCCACTGGAAAAGATGTTGTTTTTTGAAGGAAGCAAATGTTTTAAAGTTCCATTTGTGAATGTAACTCTGTATTTACAAAGGTTTGCCAAAGTAATTCCTTGCCCTTCCTTCCTTGTGGTTATATCAGCTACTGTTAAATGACAATGATGCAGTGCCATCTGAGGGATTGAAGATTACAGCCCTTTATGCACTGAAATTCCTCCCACTTCCTTAAATCATGTAATGCTATTATGCATGGTAGAGGGGGGAAATATGCAAATCCCTTCCTATATTTCTTGGAGGGGCCTAGTTTTTAAACATTCTCAGGCATTTGTTGGTAAACTGGAGATCCTCTGGCCATATTTCCTGAAAGACTCAGCCTTTCTTGGATGCTGCTTTTGTACCAGATCATGATTACAATCACCTGTTGACATCAGCTGTTTGAAATCACATCATTATTTAGTTTTATTAATTCAGTACTAGCTCTAAATTGTCCCGACCTAAACTTTTTTTGGAATGTGTGGCAGCCCAGAAATGTAAGAATTGATGTTTATTAACAAGTGAAATGAAGTTGATCAGACAAAACATGAAATATCTCAGTTTAATACTGTCTGCAGTGAAATGTATTTTGTTTTGCCTTTTTGTATTTATTATTTTTAAATTTTTCATACTGTCAAATTCTTCTGGTGTGGGGTGTATATACAAGATGTGTATTGACAAGAAGTCACAGGACACTTATTTCAGAAACAAAGGGGAAAATGACATATCTGAATACCCCAGCAAGTAATGGGTGAGGGGGCCTATCTTTTAGGCTATGTCTTTAATATGGCCACCATCTTGAAAGCCACCATATTGGATTAAGGGCAAGCTTTCCAATAGGAAGTTGGTCATGTAGTATATTGTATTGACCAGAATTGTCTCAGAAACCAATTGCTGTAATCAAATCTGCAATATCTCATGTGGTTTAAAAGTTATTAACACAGAAACTTTAAAACTTGTTGTTCGTCACAGCTATCCGAAGATAGATTAGACGATTTTGATGTCCAAGGAATGCAGCTGCCTTATCATAACTGCGGACTTCAGCAACCTACACCCAGAAACACCACCAATTTCAAACAGCACTGTTGCATCCCTCATAGACAAATTCCGAGAAACTGGGACTGTGGACAACAAGCCACATAGTTCGCTATCAACGAAGAAACCTCAACAATGGTATTGGCAGTCTTTGTGACACAGCCATGTAGATATTTACATACAGTATTTTTAAACACTAATTGAGTAGGAAAATAGAAGAAAAAAAACTACATTATTGTAGTATTGTAGTAATGTTTTTAAGTGTAAAAATTGTAGGTATACCCAAGGCATTTTCCTCTTGTAACAATACAACTCAAAGTAAATGTATCTAAAATGTAATGTAACAATAGTATGAGACTCTGCAGTCTGTCAATACTGTTACAGTTCGGAAAATTAATTAATAATCATTTTGATTGCAGATTGTACACAGAATTTGGATTTGATGTCATAGCATATTCAAAATTCAGCCGATCTCAAACATAACGAAAATGCCATCCAAAAGGTCTGGTCTTCTGTGGCTTATTCATAATTGCTATTTAATCCTGGTCCGTGCTTCCATCCTAACAAGCTTCCAAAGCCTCTCTGAAAAAGAAATGTCAGAAATCACTATCCACCCACACACTAACTGGCCAGTAAAAATGTGAGATTGGGTGTGGGTGGAGCTTTCTCTCCCTTCTGTTATGATGAGATGGAGGCGTGCATGGAGTGTGCCATGGAGTGTGTCAGGCACAGTTAAAGATTCCTAGACCATATATCATTGTGCTCCATCCACATTTTTTTTTTAAATAAATGGCTAATGAATGCATTTTTAAGTACTATTTAATATCTAGTTTGCGGAATTGGTTGGAGCTCCGGCTTTTGAATGGAAGCAAACAGGGTTATAATAACATTAACAATAATAACAAAACATTAATAATAACTTAATAATTAATGAATTTATAATAAAGGAATCAAACTGTTGACCGAAAAACCAAACAAATGAATCCATTCCTTCTAATGTTCCATTCAAAGATATATGCCAAATACATACAGTTGCCCCAAGCACATGCCTTAGTCATTGTTTTGAACCATAAAGTCCCACCTTGTGGGACATTATAAAATGTTTAAGTGGCTTTTAGTGGTTTTATTTGTTTATAATTGAATTTAACCTCAATGTTGTAAGGCTGCAAATGGTGCTGCCACAAGCATTTATGGGAGTTTGACATCCACATTGCTGTGCTTAAAAGAGACGATTTGCAGACCCACATGTGGCATTGTTGTACTAAAAAAAACATTCAAAAGCTATTAGAAATGCCCCTAAAAACATTAAAGGTGTGTGTGTATAATGCTGCTACATTTTGCTGCAATGTTATGTGGGTTTGCAAGCAACGTAAATATAATTAAAGGGTTATGTTTAATATTTTGTAATAATAATATTGGAATGCTGGTCACACACAGATTTGCTAAACAACATCAGACTAACAATAACCAGTATAAACCATCTTGGAAAACGGGAACTTGCATGATCTTGACCCCCCCAACCCCCAAATCTAGCAATCTATGAGGGTTATGAGCAGTTGGGTAAGCAGTGGAAAAGGAAATGGAAGTTTCAACTTAACGTAATGAGGAATTAGAGCCTGAAACTAAATAGGTGAATGCAGTTTCAGTTGGGTTGATTACTAAAAAGAAGTGTGAAATAATTCAGATAATACGAAGCATAATATCATTATGCTATTCGTTATGCTACTCATTGGACTCTGCACCACTGAGTGATCAGATGCAGCTGGAGGGAGAGGAGCATTGCCGCAGCCAATCTCTGTCATTACCTGATGAGGTGAGGTTACTAGAGATTAGTATGGAGTTTATCAGCAGCCTTCAGTCTTCTGAGAAGGCTTTCCCTTAGATTTTGTAACATCACGTTGTGATTGATGTTGGGCGATAAGCTGTGACTCACATTTGGCATTTCATTTCATATTAAAGGTGCTTGAAGACCAGGTCCTCAAAGCTAGCAAACAATTTTCATGGACATTGTTTTAGGAGGGCAGGTCAAAAAGCTGACAAGCTGACTTGTTGAGGCAGTGGAAACATATCAAATTATCATGTTGGGAGTCACTGAGGTGTTAAGTGCAACGTACTGAAACTGTCTTATCTATGAAGGTTATATTATGAACATGTTAGCAGAAAGTGAGGCTGAAATAAGATTGACTTATTAGTAGTGACGACTACAAATTTTTGGCCATTGTCATGTTATTTCCTCTATATTCAGCCAAATAAAGATAAAAAATTTTTGGAACTTAATTTTCAACTGCAAGTCAAAAAACATTGGGACAAAAAAAATTATTTTATTATGTTTAATTTAATTTAATTTAATTTGTTAATAAACATCCATTCGTGCATTTCAGGTTTGCAGCATAAAGGTTGGGTTAGTTGCAAGATTTAAAAAAGCCATCAAAAACTACATAATGATGTGATATCAAACATGTAATGTCACCAGATGACTGTGATCATGGAAAAGTCAGCAGCCTAAATCTTAAATCCTCTTGTTACTCTACCTTTCTGAATTTAGGCTGCCATCATAGTGATGTAAATGAAATTTGCCAGGGGCAATGATAACAGTCTGGACGGTCTTTTTCATCTTTGGTCCAGAGCCGTCCCATTCTCCTAAAAACAGATCTGGACTACTGAATCATCTAACCACAATATATTTCCAGTGTGTAATGGTCTATCTCAGATGCCCCAGAAGCCAGAGAAGTTGATGCCGCTTCTGGACATGACTAACATAAGGCTTATTTTGTAAGTGACTTCTGTGAATGTAACTCTGTATCGTGGTGCTTGATAAAGGTTTGCTAAAGAAATCCCCAAGAAATTCCTCTTAATTCCTTGATTTTTAAAATGATATTATGTACTGTACTGTAGAGGTTCAAATAGGCAAAACTCCCAACTTCCAATCTTTCTCACAGAAGCAATGTTTTCAATACTTTTCTTGTGCATTTGTTGACTAACTGGAGACTATCTGCCCATTTTGCTCACCCCATTATTTGCCTCATAAAATGCCCCATCCCAGCTTTGTTTGGAATGTGTTGGGGACTTGAAATGCAGAAATGGATGTTCATTACCAAACAAAATGTAGTTTACTAGAGAAAAACTTGAAATATATTGTAATACAATTAAATAAAAGTTAAAGTAAACGAAAGTTTCTTGGTATACTGAAAAATAAATCAAGTTTATTTTTGTGCATTGTTTTTTGGGATAGGCACTGGAACATCCACGTTTTTGGCTAGTAAAGAAAGAAGAAAATACAATAACAGTGAGTCTGTGGCTATCCAGGACCTGAGTTTAGTATTTCAGGTGGAGCAAACAGAGTTAAATATTATAGTTTGTTGGAACAACGGCCATGTTTGTAGGGCTGCTGTAGACTTTTGCTTGTGCTCAGAGATTTTGGTGATGGTTCTTTGCATTTTTGGAATCTAATGACTCAAATCTAGGGACGTCAGGAAGCCCACAATTTCATGCATCATATGTCATTCCAGTAAATCCAGCCCTGGTATATGTTAGCTTCTTGAACCTGAACTTCTATTTGTTGCAAATACAGCTATTTATTTGTGCATTTTACTGGCCCGTAGATCACAATGCTCATTTGCATTACACGTGATATTCAACTAGTGTTTTTTGAACCCAGCAAATGTTTTTATTCCAGGAGAGTCAGGACAAGCCAGGAGGTAAGAGCAAGGATAAATAAACTACTCAGTGGGGTAGGTCAAACATAGGCATCACATGGGACTGGTAAGAAATGGTAATCAATTGTGCATTATTGTTTGTGAGTCCCTTAGGATGTTCTATATTTGTGAATAAATAAAATCTAAAACATCATCAGAGTTTTACCTAAATGATGACAAAGGGAACCCAATTAAACACATTAGAAAATATTTTGGCCAATTATTTATTAAAGAAAAATAATCAGATATGACATACATGTGAATGGCAAAAGACACTATGCTCTCAGCATCTGGTTTTTCCCCTTTGTGCATCAACAACTGCAACTAAACATTTCCTGAAACTGCTAATCAGTCCTACACATTGACTTGGAGGAATTTTATCCTATTACTCCATGCAGAACAGCTTTAACTCTGGGATGTTGGTGTTCAAAACCTGCTTCAAGAACAGTTAGAATAGAGAACCTCAACTTGGCCATTCCAAAACATTAACTTTATTCTTCTTTAGCCACTATGTGGGCTATTATAAACACTACTGCATTAGTATTTCTTGTGGGCTTAGGGAAGTAATGGGCAGCAATTTTCTTTTCGGAGGGCAGTGACTTTATCGTTGAAACCCTGCCATAGACAGTATTTGCTGTTCAGTGTTTTCCTGATGGTTCACATGTGAACAGTAAATCTAGACAATTTGAAAGAGTCCTGTAGTTGCTTAGAAGTTCCCTGGGTTACTTTGTGATCTCATGTACTGTTACATGCCTTGATTTTTGTGCAAGCTTTGTTGGCCAACAACTCCTGGGGAGGGTAGCAATGATTTTGAGTACAAACACTTTGTTTTGTAGTTTCAAATACTTTGCCACTTGCTGCTATGTAATATACGAGCATTAGTCATCAGCTGTAAGTATACTGCTCACAAAAATTAGAGGATATTACAAAATGACCATGAAGCAATTAAAAAGAAGTATTTCCTTTTATTTCATTAAACAAGATCATAAAAGCAAATGAAAGACGAGATGAGATGGAAACTCAGTATTCATGGAAATGAACGGACAAATGTCAAACTGGATGCCACATTGACTGTTCAGTAGGGTGTATGGTCACCCAAGACTGCCAAAACACACTGACAGTGATAAAGCATGGACAAGATCAGATTCAGCAGTTTTTGTTGGATCCTCTGCATATTCATTTTGAAATATCCCATAATTTGAATAAGTTTTGCCAGGATTGTTTCATAAATCAGCATTTCTTGGAGGTCGAGCAGATGTTTGGGCGCTAGCCATGCTCCTAATCACATAAACTGGTGGATTTTGAGTAGCAAACAACAATTCTACATATTAGCCAAATGTTCATGGCAAACGCATGACCACCATTTTCCCATCACCATGACAACAAAAAATAGTACATTACTCTGCAGCAGGTTCACACAAAACACACACACAAACACACATCTCACAAGAATTAGGAAATGAAAATTGATTGGTAATGAAATTACCCCTAATTCTTGTCAGTGAGCATATAAATATAGAATGTATACAATTTGTCTTTCTATCAGGAAACGATTGAGGACAATTGCATTAATTCTTGTAATATTTCTTCATCTAATTAAACCAACAATTCTCTAAACCTAACCTTAGACTAATTGTCTATATCATTCTCCACCCAATCACATGCACACAGTTCCAGTCGGCATGTTCATATCAGCATGGCATTGCTGGTTGGATCCCTTTTAATAACCTGATGTTGCCACGCAACTGAAGTCCACATATTCACTATTTGACCGCTCTGTCAGGCAGCTCAAGCTGCAGATGACAACAGGACCAATCCTCACAAGCTAAAAGTGGGAGAACCAGTGCAGAATCTTCCAGTGCCAGAAAAGGAACTGCAAAACTGGTTATCAAAGGCTGCAAACAAACACACTTTCATTGAGAGATTACATTGCTCAGTTTGTCTGTCTCTCTCTGTCTCTCGCTCTCTCTCTCACATATACACACACAACCACAACCACACACACATCTGGTCTATAACAAGAGCATGAAGTCCAGCTGGGTTAGAGAGAGAATTTTTTTTCAAGCTCAAACTCATTGAAACTCCTGAATCTAGGGCTCAACCACCGACCACCCTGTTTCATTCTGAAGTTATGTTACTCCTGATACTCTACCCCAGCAAACACACTACGTCAAAAGGACAATCAAATCATGTCCGTATCACGTCAGTCAGTCCAGAACCACTCTTGCACGTGTGGTGGACGTAACAAAATAGATTCACCCTTGGAAAAAATGTAGTGTGAAATTTCATAGTTAAACTGTAAATTGCTTAACAAGTGTATTGTGAACCTTCTCAGTTTGACCACAAACTGATTTTCTGATGGTAATTTGGCCTCTTAATGGTTCCACTGTCAAAATTCATAGCATAAGTGTAAACTTGGTTGATTATGAACTGACCATGAATTATTTCTCAGCTCTACTATGAATTTTGATGGTAATTTGGTCACTTCATGACTCTCTGTCAAATTTCACAGTACATTCTTTCCTGGGGTACTGTCTGAACATCTGTCAAGGACCAGAGTTGGAGGTCTAGAATTTTTTCAATATCTTATTTATATTTTATTGTTTATTGTATTGCATTTACATTACATTTCCAGCATTTAGCAGATGCCCTTATCCAGAGCAACTTACAACTCATATTGTCTTACAATCTAAGCAATTTGTGGGTTTGCTCAAGGACCCAAATGTGGCAACTTGGCAGAGATGGGATTTGAACCCTGGACCTCCTGGTCCAGAGTCCAGTACCTTAACCACTAGGCTACCACAGTTCCACAGTATTGGGCTTTGTATATATTTTAAAAAAAGTTTATTTTTTATGTTTACGTTTATTCTGGACTGATTATTTCAAACATATTTTGTTAACATAATTTGAACGACAGTATAAGATGTCTAAAAGACGTTTTAAAAAGACGTCACAGACTTCTCAGAATGTGTCAGAAGTCAGAATGTATCTTTGCTCGGTGGGAAGAAGGAAAAGGACATTTTAACACAAAGTATAAATAACCATAAATGGTCAGGTAAATTATATTTGACTGTTTGCTAAGATGGGCTGGGATGCAGTCACCTTACTAAGGTACACACATGTATGCAACTGCACTGGCTCAGATATATCTTACTACAATTTAAAAGAGGTCTTATGACAGGTTTACAATTCTTTTGTGAGCACTTCTGTGAACTGGCCAAAAAGTAGAATGTTGAAAAGCTTATGGTATTCATAGTTAATATAACAATAGGAGTCCCTTCGCTGAACTGGAGGCAGTAAAAACAAATCAATTATGTTTTTCTAAAAAACATTAAACTGGGATCTTGGTGACACTACACTCCCACACATTATATGTATGTGTGTGTAAGTGTTTCTAGTGTTGGCTAAACTGTGTGTACTTTAGAGGTTGCTAACATCATTATGATGTGACTGCATTTAAGCCAGGAGAGAGTGAGAGAAAATAGTGTTATATTTGACACATGTAAACTTTATGCTCACTCGCTGGTTGTCAAACTTGGCTTGTTCAAGCTGTGATATATGTACTTAATTTTACCTTCAAATTAACCTCTAATTCTAGAGATACTTTTACCATCCACGGGTTTGTAATATCGGATACCTGTCCACAATAAATACATGTAAATATATATATATTTAAACTTCTGGGCTTGAGTGATAACTGGATGTTTAGCAGAGAAACAAGCCATGCTATTTTTCTGTTTGAACTCGGCATAAACCACTAACAGCGATACACTGTGAGAGATAATCAACTTGCTGTCACTTGTCGCTATGCAACTTCATCACCTGACTCTTGACTCCTTCATACTGTGCCAAGTTAGTGACACGCTCTGATTGCATTATTATGGCTGAGCTGCTAATGATATGAGTCATGGCAAGTCCCATCTGTGTTGATTGGATTTGCTGAGAGTCTCCCACAGTGAGTGTTAGAAGAGAGAATTTCATCAGTCTGCAGCCGTAGTACATTAGGTCTCTGCTCCACTAGAGTCCAGCAGTCTACAGTCTGACCCTTGTCAATCCTCAACAGTCAGATCAGACTAACCTGACAGCTGCCATTTCAGACGAAGAAGACGAGTCTTTTTTTCATATTGCCAAACTGTCCCAGTCTGATGCTCACCTACAAAGCCAATAATGGAGAAACTAAGCTCTATTTAAACCACACTCTGTAGCTCTTACCCTTCGGAACCTGCCCGACTGGACCCATCACCCAAGATCAATGGAAGATAAGCATCATGACTCTTCTCCGTCCCCAAGTGGCAACTAAAGACTCGTATTCAAAGACTGAAAATGCAACTGCATATTTAAAAAAAGGGAAAAACAGATTAAGCAGGTTCTAATTGGATTGTGCTCTTGGGCGATTGCTTATTTGTACATTTACGGTATTTATCCAGAATGACTTACAACTGATGCAGTCTTTCAATTACAATTCAAGAGACCATCAGGTCCAGAGTTCAGTACCTTACACCACAGTACCAGAGTACAGTTCCACGGTAGCATTTGTACTATCATGCACTTCTGTAATTTGCTATGGATAAGGGCATTTGCTTCATGCTGTAAATGTCGGGTGGCATTGACAGGATTAATCATATGGCGTTTATGTTTATTAACTGCCCTTCACAGTGTCGTTTTTGCTGAAAATGAAATTTCTACCAGTGAAAAGTACAGTACAGTATACTGTAATTTGAAATTACAGTACTGGGTAAAGGCTTTAGGGCTCTTTATTTAACCACTTAGCTCCCTTATGCCGGATATATCCAGCGTAATAGCAAAAATGCTGGTGCCCTACTGCCGGAATTATCCGGCACAATCATGTGCTGCATGGCGTGTGACATAACCATGAGCTGGCATATATATTATTGATAGACTATGCTTGGGAAACCTGTGGATTATTTTTGACTGCATTTTTTTGTGCACTGCTAGCATGATTGTTGTTTGTTTACGTGAGACAAAACATTGCGAAACATAAGCTTACTCCAAGTGAGACCTTGTCCTGCCCCCTCTGTCGTGGCTCGCAACCTGGGAGTGACTATGGACAACCAATTGTCCTTTTCTACCCACATTGCTAACGTCTCTTGGTTGTGTCGCTTCCTTCTTTACAACATCATAAGGATCAGTACTACCAGACAACTGCAAGGATTTCGGACTATCAGAGAAAATTGTTGTGTACCTTGCCCTTCCTTTGCTTGACAGTGGTTACACCATTTGGATGGATAACCGGTACTCTAGCTGTCAACTGTTCCATTACCTTCATCACTGCCAAACAACTGCCTATGGCACAATTTGTTCAAACAGGATCCTGAAGTTAGAAATTCACATCCAGCAGTGGTCCTTTTTTACTACAAGCCACAGTGCATTATTGAATATAACTGCAACATGGGTGCAGTGGATAAGCAAGACCAGATACTTGAGCCATATTCAGCAGCAAGAAAAAGTATGAAGTGGTACAGAAAGGTTCACCTGTTGCAAATGGCGATGTTGAATGCCCACATTCTCTACCAGAAAATTGGAGGGACAAGAACGTTTTTTTTTTTAGTTTGAACATGTCATTGCAGACTTTATTTTCACTGAAAAGGTGAAGCACATGCTGATAAAGTGGAAGCAGTTGTCAGACTGACAGAGCATCACTTCCAAGAAGGGTCAACGCACGATTGAGAATGTTTGATTTGTGACTGCAAACTATTTGTTTAAAACTTCAGCTAAAAAGTACAAATGTCTTGTGTGCATTCTGTTTATCAAATAAACAACTATTACTATTAATTAGGCTTTTGAATATAAGGGATATTTAAAAAAAACACTACATTTTGATAAATATAGCCTGTGTGGGGAGTTTTTAGGTCCCTGGTGGTCAAAGGGTTAAGATTTAGTGATCAACTGCACTTTGACTTCACAGTTTTACAGTTGAAGGCCAAATGTTTCTTTACATACTTTGTACCTTGCAAACGTTTTTTAATATAATGTTCATTCACTTTGCATGCTAGAAATATTCACCTTATTGCTTGACAGCATAAATGTAATATTCTAATAATCTTGAGTGACGTGGATAACAGTAAAGTGCAACACACTAACACTACCACCGCCAAGTCAGTGTCACTGCAGTGCTGAAAATGAACCATCACCGAAATAATACCTATGGTCCTGAGGGGGTCATGGCCATTGGAGAAAAAGGGGATAAACAAAGTATACATATAAATGTATATAGACAAATAGATGGACTACAGTCTGTAATTAAAACTACAAAGTGCAGTGACCACAAAAACTGCCTAATGCTGGAGAAGATGCTTTTGAGACTGATTAGTTAGAACAGGGTAGCCTGCTATACTGTGTGTTTTGAAGTTTTGGTTTCAGAAGTTTTACAATGAAACTCTTAAAAAAAAAAACTTTAGGGCTGAAAATAAAAATGTGTATTGAAATTGATGTGTGTGGGCAACATAGTTGGGTTGACAGCAGTAGTAATATTATGCTAAAACACAACACGCTCTTACTGTTTTATAAAAGAGGCCAAAAATGGCAAGTTTTGTATTTTTCATGACTAATGAAGTGAAATGTAGAGTATGCAAAAACTTTTGTATAATGAGTTTTCACCTCCTGTGAGCTGTGTGTGCTCATAATACAGTACTTGGATTTCAGCAGTTAATTATGGATTTTCATTTAATTGCAGTCAAAGGACATACATAGGACACTAGAACAAGTACACAATCTTTCATTTCTGTGATTTGGTTTAAAAATATAAAATATGATCTGTAAATTCAACATTCATCATCATATTAACATGTCTGATACACACAGTATGAGGTGCTTCTGGCGAGTTTGTGTAAGTCAGAAGATCAATGACCCAGAAAAAATACGATTTGTTCAGATAGCACTTTGTAGCTCTAAGCCACTGTAGCATATTGTTTAGTGAAGTCCATTTCATTTACATTTATATGTACAGCATTTTGCAGAGATCCTAATCCAGAGCAGTTTTCAAATGTGCTTTGCATTCTTCCTAGTATATAAAAGTTAATGTTAGCACAAGTAGGCATTAGTCCAATAACAGAATCCAACCAAAACCTGCTAGAATCAGCTGTAGGTAAATCAACAAAAGAGACTGAATGCCTCTTTCTTGGTGTTTGTTTGCTGTTTTTGTTTTGCATTTTTGTTCCAGACTGGTGCTGTGATTTTAGCACGAGGTTTTTAGATCCATAACTGGACCTTTTGGATAGATGGAGGCAAGCACATTAATTAAGGACAATCATTCCTAGTAAGACTAAAAAATAATTGATTGTTTCTGATTTGTAAAAATCATTAGTCTGGATTGTGAATGTATTGTTTTTTTTTTTGTTTTTTTTTGTTCTTATTGTTATTCTAACTGCGGCAATCTAAAATTTTACTTTCTACTTGCATGAAACTTTGCAGGATTACAGATCCCGAATAATATTTTAAGCAACCTTTATGGATTTCATCCATCCAGCCATTCATCTTCCGCTTAAACCACACAGGGTTGCAGGCCAGCCCATGCCCACCCGGCAACTCTGGGTACGAGGACAGGAACAATCCTAGATGGGGCATCAATCCACAGTCACAAACTAAGGGCCACTTTCGAGACACCAATTAATCTGACACGCATGTCTTTGGACTGTGAGAGGAAACTGGATTACTCGGAGTAAACCCAAACAGACATGGGGAGGACATGCAGACTCCACACAGATAGGACCATAATAAAAAACATGGTATATACTACTGACAGGTCAAATTTTTAACGGTCAACTTGTCACACATCCCATGCAGCCATGCACAGGTAATGGCCCTTAGCCATAACTATTAACTATGGACTTAGAGGGCGACAGGAGAGTGGATTTTCATTCCTGTCCCATCCCAATCCTGGGTCGGAATTAAAAAGAAAATTCCTGTCCTATCCCACTCCTAGTAAAATGACTCCTACTCCCATCCCGCTCTCATTCAAAATGACTCCCGCTTCTGTACCGCTCCCATTTTTCCTACTTATTTTCGTTTTTAGGCAAAACAATTAAATTTAATCTTATCCTGATTCTTTTGTGGTAATATAGGGAGACATTTTATGCCTTAATCAAAAAAGAATCCTTCACTAAAGGCCACAAAAAATAAATAATACATGGCATGTGGTCCCTATGATTTTTTTCCTATGGAGGACCAGCTGCTAAGTCCCTGTTGAATAAAACCAAACATAAAGTTATATTTTACTAATTTATTGAGCAATTATTTCCTTAAAACATTAGGTATTAATTTGCCTAAAGAAAAAACTGCACAAAGCAGGAGAACTGTTGTCAGCTAACAAATGTGCATAAAAGCATTACCTTCACAATTCACATACTGTGCCTGAGTTTTGTATATAGATAAGTCGTTACTTCTGATTTTGCGTTGCAAATAAATTAAGACATCAGTTTCTGAGCTTGGCTGCGTCTGAAATCGCATACTTCCATACAGTACGCTAAAGCAGTAGGCGAGAGCATGTAGTGTGTCCAAATACAAAGTATGCGATTTCAGACGCAGCCCTTGTGTTCACTCCCTCTATTGCTGCTGTTCTATGAATTCCTGTGGGAAGCTGTGGCAGGAAGCACGGTTGGCTTCTGGGCCGTGTGGTTCTTTAGAATTGTGTTACTGAAGGTTTCTTAAAAGAAAAAAAAACGACCAATAGGCGGTGCCTATTTTATGATTATCTTTTGTCTTATTTACTGGTTCCCGCCCCCGTCTGCTCCCGTTAACTATTACTCACGTGATTGGGACGGTACAGGATAAAATGGTGAAGTTGAATTCCATCCAGTTGGAATCATGCGACCCATGGGATTCCTGAAAAAATGCCATCTTTTAGTAAGCATGCCAAAAGTCATAGGATACCAGTAAGTAAATTGCTTAAGAATAGGTGTTTCCTCAGGGGAAGGCTTGAAAATACACACACCTGTTAAGAGGTGTTATCTTGTGAGGTTAATCTCATGGGGACATGAATTATCTATGTTCTAATGTGAGCCGATAATGGCTGTCCGATAGGTGGGACATTTTGTTTCCTAATTTGTACGAGCATTTAACATTTATCAACCTGCAATATTAAGCGTGTAGTGGGAATACATCAAAGGCATTACCACCAACAGTGGACAGTGCAGTATCCGCCCACAGGTGCGTGGTGATTTGTGACCAGCAGAATCAGGCTGGAATTGTTCACGTAAACAGATAAGCGACTCTGACAGAAGTGAAATCCACATTCAATGAAATATTTAGCTTCCTTGAGTTGTTTAACTTCCTTGGACTTGGGTGGTTGCTTTCTTGACACTTACTGGTAGAAGACAGGGTTGTAAAAGTACCTTACTGTATTTTTTATATTTATTGTGAAAAGTTTCACGCTGCAATGTAGACTTGTCTTCTCCAGTTCTGGTTTGGTATTAGGATTGCTATCTAGATGAAATCAATGAAACAGGACTTACCTTTGATTTTTGTCAGATGGGGGGGCGGGAGTTATTTTGTGTATTCTTTTTAATAATAGTATTATTTTTAATAATTGCATTTCATACAAAAACTCCCTTTGTTTTACAGACATATGCTCCCAGAAGCAATCGTTCCACCTTCTGAAGAGCACAGTTATGCCCAGTGGTTGGAGGGGCAGGAAAAGGGGAATCAAGAAAACATTCCTCTAAAAGCACAAGGTAACGTTTAAAAAGTTCAGAAACAGAGGTCATATCAGATTGTATAGTCAGTATGCTTTATCTGTGGGTTGCTGTGTTGCTCATTTAAAGATGCAATCGGCTTGTGCTGGGGGGAAAAAAAACCCAGACATGTTTAGTGTACATATACCGTGACGTGACCTCTTGCTTCATAGACTCTCAAGTCTCTCTGCAGCACTGGTTGTTTGTGTATTATTTGCCTTTTGTCTCATTTCCTCACCGCAAAATCATGTCCACAACCAGTTGGATGTAAACAATACTGTCTTTTTGTGTGTATTTTCTAATGTATTTTGTGTTGTATTTGTGTCCCAGCTGTAGGTTCTCAAAATGCCAACAATTCCACTAGAGATGAAAGGCAGTGTTCCCTCTGTCAGCAACAGGGTGATGCCAAACCTAGTGTAAGTTGCTGCTTCTGTTGCTTTTCTACAAAGACTATGTTCTCAGTCTAAGACTACAGATATCCACAGATGGCCTGTGGCTGCAAGTTTTACCAAGCAGAAATCCAATCCACATCTGACAGATATCAAGTTATTTTCAGAACAAGCCAAATTTAACAAACGCGTGGAATTAGGTATAGTGTCAAATAACAACCTGCAGCCACACTGACCCTTAATGAATAATGTTTCTTTCATCAGAAACATCAACAACAATCTGACTTCTCATTGCATTTCTAGGAGGCAGGCAGGCTGCTGTACTTGGGGCAGAATGAATGGGCCCATGTGAACTGTTGCATCTGGTCAGCTGAGGTGCAGGAAGCCAAGGGAGCATTGCTGCATGTCTACAGTGCTGTAGCCAGGGGGCGTTTTTTGGTAACTATTTATACATTTGAGTCATTAACGAGGTCGTAATACGCGCATTTAATTAAGAATGTAAAAAGCCTCTTTCCAGATCAGTGAAACAGTTTTCTCTCTGCAGCGCTGTGAGTGGTGTGGCAAGGCGGGAGCGACAGTGGGCTGCTGTCTCTCGTCATGTCAGAGTAATTACCACTTCATGTGTGCTCGTGCCAGTAACTGCGTCTTTCAAAGTGATAAGAAGGTGTACTGTTGCAAACATCGTGATCTCAACAATAACAAGGTTCAATGGTGTTGTTTTGTTTTGGTCCATTTCCCTGAAAGTCTTTGGTTCTTCATACACAATTGCAGTGCTATGAAATTATACAAGTATTTCTTGTTTTTACAGATAATTAATGGGTTTGAAGTTCTAAGACGAGTCTACATCGATTTTGATGGTATTAACCTCAGAAGGAAGTTCTTAACCGGATTGGAACCAGAGTCAATTAACCTGGTGATCGGTATGTAAATCGGTGACAATATATGTAAATTTATTACTGGGGTCTTTTTTTAAATAGAGTTCAGGCTTGTTATATAAGCTTAAGCATTTATAAACGGTGGGAAAAGTATTGCAGGATGGATTTATTTATTGCATGCATGTCTACAGGGTGAGTCAAAAGTCGCTTGTCATCTTGGTCCCGGTTTCTTGGAATTTGGCTATGAGGGATGCAACAGTGCTGTGTGAAATTGTTGATCTTTCTGGGTATCGGTTGTTGAAGTCTGCGGAGATGATATTGCAGCTGTGTACTCAGACACCAGAACCCTCAATTCCATCTTCAGTTAATTTTGAATATTTTGTTGATATCTTTTAAACTATAGAAGATATTGCAAATCTGATTGAGGCAATCGATTTCTGAGACAATTCTAGTCATCTTTGATATGCTACATGACCACCTTCCCATTGAGGGGGGGAAACTTGCCTTTGATCTAATGACTGCTTCCAAGATGGCAACCATACTCCAAAATAGCAGAAAAAAATATACCCCTTCACATTCCTTACATTCGTACATTTCTTTTTGTTTCTGAATAAAAGGATGTCCTGTGTCTTTTGACCTACCCTCTATAGAGAATAATAAGCTACTTTGTAAGCTGATAAGCTTAATTGCCTACTGAAATACAGAGTAATTATCAGTGTGTTGATGCACTTGCAATACTCTAACTCATAAAAGTTATTTTTCATTTTTATTTGTTTTTTTTTGCAGGTTCTCTGCAGATTAACCAATTAGGTGTGCTGACTGAGCTGTCTGTAAATGCAGGGAAATTGTATCCAGTGGGTTACCAGTGAGTATTTTGTGTAACATTTACTTGACAATGCCTTAGTGTAAGGGTGAATGACCTAAGTAATTGACTGCTGCTATTCATCATGAGTCTTATAGTGCACAAAAGCAAGCCAGAGAAATCCCAAAAAGCATGCTTTGAAACAGTCAGTGCACTATTTGATTGACGTGGATGTTGGGATAAATTAGTTCCCTCGTTACTTAAGAGTGAAGAAAAAACACACAAAACAAATTACAAATGTCACCAGGTCATGAATGGGGATTATATTAATGGCAGCTACACATATATAGCATTACATAAACCTACAACCCACACATTTCCCCCTTCATTAATGGTGACCAAAATGCATGAATTTACTTTCTCTCATTTTTTCAACATTCACCTCTTTAGGTTTTATAATTAGGGGGTGTTTCTGTATTGTATACCTGTACCTGGCCTCCTTTTTTTTTACAGTTGTTAACTTAAATAATATTATAATGTTATCTTCCAGTCCATTGCGGTCTACTCTTATTTGATAAGAGGGTCATACTGAACCTCTTAACCTGGTGCTGGAAATGTATATTGATTATATATGTTTTCAAGAGCCATTATTGTCTTTTTAGATGTACTCGGTGGTACTGGAGCACAGCCGACCCACGAAAACGAAGCAAGTACACATGTCAAGTAACTGACGTTCGAACATCCTCACTAAGGAGAACTCAGAATGTAGGGCAAAACAATGAAGAAAATTGCACAATTGCACATAGCCCCAAACCACAAGGTGAGTTTTTATGCTATTTACAAAATGCTCATTAAAAATGTTTTTTTCATTTTGTGTGTATTCACAAGAGTGAACATGTATGTGTGTGTGTATGTATGTATGTATGTGTATGTGTGTATGTATGTATGTGTATATATATATATTTTTTTTTATATAAAAATAAATATATAAAATTTATATTTATATTTATGTGCGTGTGCGTGTATATATCAATATAACATGAAATTTGACTGGATAAGTTGTGTATATTTGTTATCATACTGTATAATGTAGAAATTATATAAGTACTGTAATGTAGTGTAGTATAAGTATAATAAGGAAAATGTGAATGTATAAATGTTTAAAATATGAATTTGTCAGATATGGACATAAGTGAAGTTGACCTTGCTGCCAAGGTTACCCCCAGCACCCCATCTCCTAATTCCAAACTGGACTCAGGAACAGGATCTAAAACACCATTAAACCCTCACAACAGGAGGCCTGCTGGTGGAACATTCAGACCCTTGCCATCACCAGGTGAGGGCTTCTAGCATTTAAGTGGCAATGGATGTTACTATTAACATGTTTTAGTCTACAATGTGTATCGTAATATTTTCCTTGTCTACAGGTACAGCAGCTTCGCCTTCTCATCATATCCTGACCGTCAGTGATCTCGATGAGACCCGTCGTTCAAGGAGACTTTACTCCCGCAACCGAAACGCATCTCCTCCCAATACTCCGTCCTTAGGACCAGTGAAAGTGGGTTCAGGAGGCGGTTTCTACCCTAGATCACTTCCTTTTGGCTCTCCTGTATCACCACTAGGTGCTCGTGAGAACCCTATGAGCTCTCTGTCACCTCGTCGCAGAGGGCGCACACCTTCATCCCCGTCCTGTGCTACTTCACCATATTCGCCTCGACAAAGTGCAGTTGTGAGCCCTCCTGTCAACTCTCAAAAGGTCCAGCAATATTCCAAGACGACCCCGGCTGAATCAGCCGATGTACCTAGAGATTTCTCTGCCTCTTTGGAGCCAGAAGGTACTGCCGGAATGCCAGAGGAGGGCATCTCTGTGATTTCAGTCGTCAGTGATGGTGATGCAGTGCCACTGTCAGCAGATCAAGAGTTGCTCTCCAGACACTTGGATGTGGCAGTAGCCTCTGTGTTGAACGAAAAGCTGGAATTTGACGAGGCATTGTTAAATGATAACATGGCCTTCCACTGTGGCCCTCATGGCAGCGGTGTCGATGTACAGGAGTCCAGGAAGGACGCATGTGCTGAGGAAATCTCTTTGACCAGAGTAAGTCAAAGCTCAGAGACTGATACGAGTAGATATAGCTCAAGTGTAAAAGTCTTCCCTGGCCTTTCAGCTGCTGAAAGTCAAACGCAGCTTGACTCGGCTGATGAGAGCTCTGAACATTACTTCAATTTCTCTCGAACAGTATTAGTCTGTGATGCTTCCAAGGACTCTTCACAGGCAGGACTAGCTGTTACTACCTCACAATCTATCTCTCAGCTGGATGGAGCTGACAACGATTCAGAGAGCGATGTCGGTGAAGTCACCGGGGAGGACAGTACTCAGGAAGTAGGAAGTAGCTATCATAGCCAGAATATTAAGCCATCAAATGGCGCTGCCAATGGGAAAATCTCTGGAGGCAATCAATCGGAATCTGTTTACAGGATTGCTGAAAAGTCAGGGATGTTGGAGAAGGACTGTGGAGAACAAAAATTCCAAGAATCTTCACACTTACAAAAGAGTGGGGAAATGATTTTTGAGTGTGTCACTGAAGTATGTACGCCTGAAGGAGGTATGTCATCTGAGGATTTAAAGGTTCAGATAACCCCTGAGGCAGATGTAAAATCATCCCATGTCTTCTACTCAAGTGGTGACCTTGTTGCTGAGCAGGAGACCGTTCTAATGGACAGCAAACAAGCAGAAGCTTCAAATGAAGTGTTTTTGGATCATGACAGTGGTAATTTCATCTCTGCTCAAGATGGCAGCATCGTACTTATGCATGACGACTCTCCTTCGTATCCAACAAGCAGTGATGCAAAGCAACCGGACCAGGCTGATTTACCAAAGCCTTCTCCTTTGAGTAGTGTTGGAAAAGTGAAAAGTATTCCTTCAGGTCCACCCAAACCTAGACGTTTCATTGTTCCACAACCTATTTCACAGCAAAGGGTAGTCAAAATGACTGTACCTACTGGAACCCCATTGCCTCTGTCTTTGCCTGTGAACATTGTGTCTGGCTCACCTGGCTTCTCTGTTTTTCAGCAGATAAACCATGTTAAAACAACATCATCTCCAGTTGTATTCAATGGCTCAGACTCTCCTAAAGTCACAAAAGGCAGAACTCTTGCTATTCGCATTCCCGTTTCGACCAAACCAATTGTGACTAGTACAGTGTCCAGTCCTCAAGTTTTGCTTGTTAACCGCTCTGGGCACATTTTAGTAAAAGACCCACAGACCAACACATACCAAATGCCTACTGCTAATTCGCAATCTTACACTCAAATTAGCCAGGTTGCTAAGATCCTTCATAGTCATAACCTCGTTCATGGATCTGTACCAAGGATCATGGTATCCCCAGTGTCTCAAGCAAACCTCAGCCAGGCACCTACCAAACATGTAATCTACAGCAGTGTAGCTGAAACCTCGACAAACGTTACGATCAGGAAACTACCTCAACAGTCTACAGATATCCAAATTAACCCTGGCAATACATCTAGGAAAGGAACCAGTGGTGTGAAAGTCAAGAATTTGCCTGTACCAGTCACACCAACATCAGAAAGTAGCCAGGGAGAGAAGGCACAGACTATAATTGAGAGAGCTATGGCAAGCCACAGAGAAATGGCCAAGCCACATTCTGCGAGCCCAGCCCAATTTAAGGTCTACCAGTACCTTGATAAGTTCCAGTCATCTAATTCAAAGTCTAAGTCTCAAGGCTTGCACCAACAAAGCAAACCCATCATTCTGTCCCATGCAAAGCCTCAAGTCAGGATCAAGAGGGTGTCTTCAGTGTCTGAACGAACTGGTCCAAATCACTACAAGGTCAATGTCACTGAGCCAACTGTTCCTAGCTGTCCGGATGATCTCAGGTTAGTTGCACTTAAGTAGTGAACGGAATCTATTCTCAGTTAAGTGCTTTGTAATTCATACATAAATCATAACGTCCTTTTTAAACTGTAGAGCTAATGGAGTGCGCGTGAAGGCCCCCACAGTTAAGGAGGTGCTGAACTTTGACCAATTAAAAGATGAAAGACTTGGTGAACCAAAGATCAATGATGCCAAAGAATATGGAATGGAAAGGTTAGCATCTCAAGTTATCATTTCTGAAAAAAAAACATAATGTATGCATCTAGACCTTATGTAATTGTTTGCTTTTCAGAACATGTCCAGAGGAATGTGCACCCAGTGAAATGCAGGATAAAGAAGGAGACGGTAATAGCAAAGGTCATGAATGGTTTAACTCAAGAAACAGTGACCTGTCTGACTGGGATCCTTGTGCAGGTATGATCTATTTTCGAAACAACTTTAGTGTTAATGGCATTAAAAATATCCAGATTTTTATCTCAATTAGTAAGATCAGTTGCTTATTTTAGCTGCTATACAATGAAATAATGGATGAAAAAAACATGGGAAAACATTGGCTGCTATCCTAATTTAGTGCCAGTACTCCAGTCAGCCAAAACCGTAAAATGACACACAGACCAAATAAGTGGGCCGTCTCATAACAGCAGCATGTTATGGGCTAAAGATCTGTGTGGCTTTGGCACAGGCTAGATGACAGGGTTGACATCGGTGTAGGTTCCCGTTTTATTTTGTTACACTGGCTTGGATGCAAACTTGAATATAAAGTTTGTCTTTTGGAAGGATGTGACACTTTTATACTTTGACTCAGGTTGGAGTTCAGATGAGGAGTGTCTGTCACCCTTTCATAAGGAGGAAGATGGATGTACCATTCAAGATCAACCCCACCTGCTCTTCAAGATCACTAGTGATGATGGCTTCCATGTGGAGGCAGATAGCATAGATGGTCAGAATCTTTTTAGAATCACAGACTAAAACCTGATTAATGGTATGACTGTTATCTGCTTGTGCACGATGCATGACCTATTTGTGTGATTTTAGAATGCTCACTAGTTAATGGTAAATTGAATCCATTGTAGAAACTGATTTTCTTTGCCTTCTCCAAACTGTTTCAGTGGCTTGGAAGGCCGTGGTGGATGCAGTCCAGGAAGCACGGGCAGGCTGTCGACTCGAGCAGTTGCCACTGGGTAGGGTGAGTGGAGCCAGGGTACTGGGTGTCATCCATGATGCTGTGGTTTTCCTCCTGGAGCAGCTGCAGGGAGCTGCCCAGTGCCACAACCATCGCTTCCGTTTCCACCAGCAGGATCAAGTTGAAGAAGAGCTACCAATAAACCCTAGTGGAAGTGCTCGTGCAGAGATCTATACAAGGTATATAGTGTTTATTTTAATCTGCTGAATTATTTGGTTATGAACTAGAGATGAGTCGGAATGTTAGACTGGCGATACAGAGAGACTGTAAGGTATCTGATAGACAGCTTTGAATTTGTGTTTCAGGATTACACTGCAGTCTGAAAATTCAGAATAGTTCCATGAAATCTATCACTTAAATTAAGGTTATACTGTTCACATGTATAGTAGTAAACGCTCTTTATCAACTGTTGGCTCTAAGAACAGTTTTACTGGAATTAACCATTTATAGTGACATCCGTGCACAAATCACACCACTGTCTACTGATTAGTTGAGAAAAATTCCTTTGGTCATGACATTAATTGACATTATAATAAATAAAAAAAACCTTTCATAACTCTATAATTCAGAACAATGTTACCCGTCAGACATGAACACAAGGCAGAGTTTTTATGTATACTGCTTGTAATAACACACGTTCTCAGGAAACACAATACGGTTTTAATATTTTGCAGGAAATCCACATTTGACATGTTCAACTTCCTGGCTTCCCAACATCGCCAGCTTCCTGAGAGCAGGCCATGTGATGAAGATGAAGATGAGGTCAAACTCAAATCCAGCAGGTCAGAGATGCATCCCTGTATGACTTTTGAATGTTTTGTCTTGGATTGTGTGATCAGACCCCTGTTCATTTTACTAAGGTTATTATTTTTTTTTTTATAACTTTCTGAGAGTAACATGCTGTGATACATTTTCCATGGTAAATAAATCATTTTGCAATTCCCAAACATTTATAGACGTGCAACCAGCATGGAGCTGCCGATGGCAATGAGGTTTAGACACCTTGAGAAAACATCTAAAGAAGCCGTTGGGGTTTATCGGTAAGGCAGTGGGAGACTGGCATAGATAAGATCATCTTTATGGTTTATTATATGAGAGAACAAACAGTATAATTGGAAATCAGGCTTCAGGATTGTAGCTTCATGAAAGTTTGGCTTGCTTGTAGATCTGCGATTCATGGACGTGGCCTTTTTTGCAAGCGGAACATAGAAGCTGGAGAGATGGTGATTGAGTATGCTGGTAACGTCATTCGTTCAATTCTGACTGACAAGCGGGAGAAATACTACAGCAGTAAGGTACATGGAGTTGTGTTTATTTTTATTTTAACGAACCCAAATGTTTTCATTCTAATCATCTTCTCTTTGACATCCAATGAGTCCAGCATAAAAGATTTGCAGCTGTGATTGCAGCAAAAGGAGGGGTGTGACCAGGTTTATGTACTTGAGGGTCAATGAACGGAACGGAAATGAATTCATATTAAGAAATTTGGTGGTTGCAACACTACAAAATCACCAAAGTAGTTGCACCATAGAGTTTCGGTTAACAAAATAATAGTAATTAAAACATATAGTAATATACAATGCTGTTATTCTCAACTTTATATCTTTTATAAAAACTTGAAACACTTGGCAAAACTGGAAGGAACGTCGCCATGTTCTGTTTTCTGTTCCCATTTCTATTAACAAATGTCGCAAGGCTTCGCTCACACTAGACTTATCAGACTTGTTTTTCTTATGACCTCTTCCTTTACAGCAAACAGAGGTTAATTGGATGGACGTTAAACGCGTAAACAGGCGCATACCTGTAAACAGTGGATCAGTAATGCCCTAAATACAGTGTGAATCTATTCTGCCAACCAACTGATTGCAGTAATGTTTAGGTGATATTGATGTCTCTAAACATAATTGCGATATTAGGTGCTATCCCTTATGGAATATAGTTCATATGGTGTCGAGAACAAAAAATGAAAAGTACCGAGCAAATTTTTCTCATAAGAAATAATATAAATTGAATAAATCCGTTCCAGATCCCCAGAAAAGCCACACTATAGAAGACGTTTTGTGCATTAATGGAGTTGTGATACATAATATGTCTGATTTACATAGAGAATATGTTCCGACAAATTCATTATAAGTCAAATTTATCATTAACTGGGGAGTTTGAGTGTCTGTATTGTATAATGGCAGATATATGAAAAGGGTACTATGATAAATTTCATGTCAAGTCAAATTCATTTCTAAAACACTCAAATCAGCTTTACAATATTATATTATCTTAAAAGGGCAATCCCAAATTAAGAAAGCCTAGGGCGACAATGGGAAGGGAAAACTCCCTGAATGTAGAAGTAAAGAAACTTTGGGAGGACCAAGACTCAAAAAGGGACCCATTCTCTTTGGTCACTGTTTAAAACACACACTCATTAATGCAAAGCTTTATAATAGTGTTGTGAAATCTCATGAAATTGAATAACTAATGGATTGAAAGTGAAAACTCTTCTACTGATGTTAACTTCAGCCTGAGTTCTGGAGGATTCAAGACATGATTTCCATGTAGGTTGGCTCTCAATAAAAAACAGTGGGTGTGAAAATAATTAAAAACGCAATAGACAGTGCAGATCTATATTGGGAAAATTTTATTGTGAGGCTGAATCTATGTGTACTGACTCTCCATTCAGGAGTCTTTAATCGAATTTGGAGTTTCTTAAGCCCCAAGGTACCACCATACAACCACTGAAATGTATACTTTGTTGTAAGACTAAAACTGATGTGGCATACAGTTATTCTTACACTGATCTTTACAGGTCCTTTGCACTATTTTCTTCCTAAACCTTATTTATTCTCTTCTTGTCTCTCAAGGGCATCGGCTGCTACATGTTCCGCATCGATGACTTTGATGTTGTGGATGCCACCATGCACGGCAATGCAGCACGTTTTATTAACCACTCGTGTGAGCCCAACTGTTACTCGCGGGTTATTAATGTGGAGGGTCAGAAGCACATTGTCATATTTGCATTAAAAAAGATCTATCGTGGGGAGGAGCTCACCTATGACTACAAATTCCCGATTGAAGATGCCAGTAACAAGTTACACTGTAACTGCGGCGCTAGACGATGTCGGCGCTTCCTGAACTAGTGTTATCTGTTAACTTGTCTGCCAGACCTGTACTTGTCTGACTGAGGGGGAGTCACATTAAAGTCGTTTTGAAATGACTGCTTAAGTCAGGGGGCAGATGGGGAAACAAGAAAATGTATGGATAGGCATGTTTGTATTGCGGCTACATAAATGGGTCATATTTCAGACACTGAAAGTTGCATAATGTACAAAAACCTTGTAGCACTCACATTCGTATTGCAGTGTGATGAAATACCGGGACTCCCAGTCCAAAACCCAGTCGTGTAAAAAAAAAAAAAAAAAAGTCTGTTCTTGCTACTGATCTGGATGATCTTCACAATTGGAGAATCCTCCGTTTGCACCTTATCATTGTGGCTCTGTATTTTATCACAGAGCAGCTGATTTATAGTAATAACCCAGTACTGGAACTGCTTTTCAATGAAGTGGTTTAGCAAACATTTTAATGAAGGTCATTTTCGCTGCTTTTTAACTTGCTTTGCTGTTACTGTACAATTTGTACGAGATTTCTCCACTTAAATTTGACTTTAAATTTGCTACAATCTCCCACAGCCAAACACTTGTACAAGTTTGTTATTTTATAACTACTTTCATGTACTATAGGGGAAGTTTGGTGTACAGAAATGGGAGGTCTGCTCTGGAAATCTATTTTAATTTTTTTAACAAGTGTCTAGTTTTTATAGATTCTTCATTGTGCTTTTGAAATTAACAACTTAAAACTAAACTGAAAAATATATAGTGTAATATATGAAACTTTCCAGCTATTCATCTTGCACAGTTACAGGAAACCTAAAACGTACACAAGAACATAGGCTGTTGTCATTTGAGGGATCAACAACCTAACCTGAATAGACTCGGTCTTCTTACAGTCACGTTTCTTTATTAACCCCTTTCTTTTGCATATTACGACATCGTGGTCTTCTACTACCTCATTGGCTACTGACCAGTGATAGCTAGTGAAATAGAACGAACGGTAGCATAACCTTTGCTGCAGTTCAGTGCTATCATTCAGTGTATGCAATGTGACTGCAGATATTTTGTTCTGCTTTCAGTAGGCTTCAGGTCCTCCCTTGTGTTATTTTTTTTTTTATTTTTTTGTACAGGATGTTTTATTTACATAACATTTAAAAGCAAGGACCGAGTCACTTATTTGGCGTGAGGAACTTGCTACTGTGTCATTTAGCACAATGGCAATTTGTATATAGTTGTACAAAACTTCAAAATGTGTTAATTTTCTATGCACTTTTTTTATTTATGATGTTCTGACCATAATAAAAATCCTAAATGTTTGAACCAAACGTCTTTGGCAGAAGGAACAGCATGGTAAAGTATTAGATGGGTGTATGCAGGTGCACTGAATTCTCAGGGCTGAGGTGGAGTCCTGTGTGAAAATTGACTTACTTTCTGGGGCGTATACTTTGTTCCCAATGTGGAGGACAGCACTCCTAGTAGAGCGCGGAACTGGTACAGATGTTTACATGGCAAGGCAGACGAATGCTGTCAAAATATACATGCACATGAAGTAAGGTACATCATGCTTTTTACTTGTAATAATTCCACTGTAGAGGTGAGTTGTCACATTGTTTAAAACAAAGCTGCAGTTTTGTGTGAAGTACGGTGTTTCAACAAGATTCCAGTGAAGTTTGGAAGCAAAAGAAACGATAAATATGTATCTTTATATCCTAATTACTTTTGATTCATTAATTAAATTACAAACCAAGCATAGTATTTCGTCTTATTAAGAGATCATGGAAACCAACATGTTTATTGAAGCAATCAAAACGATTGATTTAACTAATCATCAATCGGTACAGTTCCGCTGCCTCAGCAAGAATGTTCTGGAACAGCCTGGGTCCTTTTCTATGTGGAGTCCTGTGTGCATGTTTGTTCCGTGTCTTTGTGGACTTACTCCAGGTACTCCCAATACTTGTAATACTTGCGTGTTAGGGTAATCCATTACACTACATTGGCATTGACGTGTGTGTGTGTGCAGTGCGTGCGTGTATGTGTGTATGTATAGTCGTGTCTTGGTGAGTTTTTGCATGGCTAATCTGGGAGATATGGCCAGGGCGCTGATACAACGGCGTTGAGCGTAAAAGCCGAATTTTCACCTTTAATGATACATACATGATTAAATAGGTGTTTCTGGCTATATTTATGTAGCGAATTCTGATTACTACGTTTGGACAGATGTGGCTCCAGGTTTATTTCGCCTGGGCTCAAACCCTTAATGTTTTTAATGAATCGATCTAATAATCTTATCTTATATATCTTTAATCTTATAGTCGTTCTATTCTTTAATTTCACCCTCATTTTAATCAGAGTGAAATTAGAGACCCAGTCCATGACCCATTTTCAGTATCAGAACAGGGATCTACGAAGTCTGATCTTCACTATGCGAATGTGGAAGTGCATCATGGTTGCAATTGCAAATGTGATGTTTAAAAGCTTTGGGCCCCATTGTCATTTGGTCAACCAACAAAAGTCACACCTAGAGCATACTATTTAATACTCCTTGATGTCTCAAAGGAACCCAGTGTAACCTCTGAGCAACTAAAGGCCTCTCTCACATTGTCTTATGTTAATATTCAATAGTTTACCATCTAGAGAAGACCAAACAGAAATTGAGTGTTTGGGAGGGTTTCAAGGAGGAAGTTAGTGCTCTCCAAAACAATATTACTGTCTAGCTGCAGTTTGCTCAACAATACAATCCAACATAAAAAACCATGAACCCATCTCTCAAACAAAGTGGTAGTATCATGGATTGAGCCTGTTTTGAGCTGTCATCGATGGAACAATAAATTATATAATCAGCTATCCTTTATTTTCAATGCCCATTTCTATCTAATTTAAAATGGTCATCTAGAATCAACTCTGCTTATATTTTAAATATCCAGACCCTGACATGCACAATTGTAACAAAATCTTATTTTTCTGTAAGTGGTCATTATTATGGGACGTGTTCATTCATCCTCCCCTTGTTCATGTGGGTTTACTCGGGTGCCCCAATTTCCTCCCACTTTCCGAAGACACGCATTAGTCTGCCTGTACACTCTAAATTGGCTCCTGACTAATGTGTTGATATAACATTTCTGTGTCTGGCACAAGTATAGCCATTGATGCTGCTGTGACATTAAATAAACTAATACACTAACAATTTGTAAACAAATTGTACAGAACTTTCTGGCTTTTTCACAAGTATAGTCATGCCCTTGTATTCCCTTTCCGTACCCCCTTAAAAATGCTTTCATTTTTTGCTTCTTTAACTTGCAGCCTACAAACTGGATTTATGCATTTAACAAAGAAGAAATGGATAGGTGTCAGAGGGGGAGGTGTTAATGAAAAAAAAACGGGTTGTTAATGTGGGCAAATATACAGCACTTCAGCAATTCTTCCTTTTGACAGCTTTTAAACTTCTTCAGTCCATCCTGCATTCCCCACTCCATCACTCACTTCCCATTTTCCAAATGTTCTTAATGCTCAATCATGCATGTACACAGACATTCACAGACAGCTCTCCTTCTACTTGCACACATCATTGTCTTGGACTATACTGCCTTTCCTGGACACAGTCTACTTAATTTTTCACCATATCTGGTCAGCGTTTCTTCCGTCTGGACTCAGAAAAATGTACAGTCTCTCTATGGTTCCCCCCTTGTGCCTCTTTAAACATAGGGTCCCAGATCAGCCTCATTCTGTTCTCACTGGACTCTTGGTTTTCTGATTAAATCTGCATTTTTTTTTAAACAGTGGTTGTATGAAACTTTTGACATCCAGTGAGAGTTTACTCTAGCTACAAAGAAGGTGGAAAAACTTTTGACTGGACAAATGAGACAGATTGGGTTGGACATAAAGAAGAAAGTGTGAAAGGGAGAAATGGGATACAAAGCGAGACAGAAACACCTAGGCATGCTAATGAGATTATTGTGCTATGGATGCAGTAAAAAATCAGTGAAGAAAAGGAAGAGAAGATTGGCATGTCTTTGTCCTTAATCTGGGCTGGTAATGTTATTGTCTTTTTAAACCTCTCTTTGATTTAATCATTTTGTATCATATTGTCCCTAACCTATAGTTCATGCTTGAGTACATTATACACTATCCACCCAGTTTAATCTTAATCTTTCTAGAACTCTCTTTTTGATTGGTTTGAAAATACAGCATCCTTCCTTACTCTCATCTTTGCCTGTCAATCTGTAGGCATTCCCATGTGATCTTATCCATGTGCTTTATTCATATCTGGTTAAACTGAGGTTGTCAGAGATACTCTGCCTGTACTTTTCCCAGGATTTGATTAATAATAAACTACCAGAAATGCATACATCAGAAATCCAGAAAGTATATAAAGAATAAATATACACACCAAATCAAATCTTCATGGTTGTAGCATCCGAGAGAATTATATAGCATTCTCGGAGAGAGAGAGAATGAATACATCAGACACTGGTAATCTGTGCCCTGCCTCCTGGAGCAGTGAAATGCCATGTGGATCCTGACAAGCTGATTTGATAGACAGTCTGAGAAATGAGATGCAGACCACTTTACAATTTGTTGAGACACTGGTCACTGAGTGGGGGAAAGAAGCTTTTTAGCTTGCACTGCATACTTTATTCATGCCACTTTATTAATACGTGTTCATGACCTCCAACTATGGGGCATCAGTTATGAAGTTTACATCAAAAATTCCTATCAAAGTGCTCCACTTTCCAGTTCAATAGGTCCAATGCTCCAAATAATCAGTTTGCCAAATGCCATTAAATAGATGACCAGGAAATTGTTCTGCATTGTGGGATTCCACAATCAATAGTGGTTTGAGGAGCCATGCCATCTGCTGGTGTTGGTGCACTGCGTTATACACAGTGCAAAGGCAGTGCAGTTGTCTATATGGAAGTTTTAGAGCGCTTCATGCTTCCCTCTGCTGACGCTTTATAGAGATGGGAATTTCATTTTCTAGCAGGGTTTGGCACCTGTCCACGCTGCCAAAAGTATCAAATACCTGATTTAATAACCACTGTATCAATGTGCTTGATTAGCCAGCAAACTCACCTGATTGATTCTATTCCACACTACACTGATGCACTAATTTATGCAAAAGGAGTCCAGACCAAGTATTGTGTGAATATATTGTACATACTTTTCAGTTCAGTTCTGATTTTCCGAGATAATGGCAAACTCAGTTTCAAAATCATGATTGAGTATCAAGTGGCATATTCATGGGGGTGAACAGCAGAATGTTAAACTGGATGAGAGTGCCACATGTTGACTGTTCAGTAGGGTGTATGGTCACCCAAGACTACCAAAACACACTGACAGTGATGGGGCATGGACAGGATCAGATTGTCCAAAAGTTCTTGTAGAAGCCTCTTCGTATTCATTTTGAAATATCCCCTAATTTTTGTGAGCAGTATATGTAATATGAAACAAATAATGAAATGTTTTGATGATATTTAAAAAAAAAAGCTGTCATTATGTTACTTAATTATTAGATGTTAATAGATGATATTGTAATTCATTGACATGCACTTGTTTAAACATAAATATCCATCCATCTATACATTACCTTCCGCTTAATCCACACAGGGTCGCGGGCCCACCGGCACCCACCCGGCAACTGCAAGGGCAGAAACAACCCTAGACAGGGTGCCAATCCATCATAGGGCACACACAGTCACGCTCACAGTCACACACTAAGGGCCACTTTAGACACACCAATTAACCTCATACACATAGCTTTGGACTGTGGGGAAAAATTGCTCCTTGGGGTACAACAATTGTCGAAAGACTTGCTGCCATCACTGATAGAAAGGCTCTTGGTAAAAATACAAATCTCTTTGTCCAATAAAGACAGGAATTGTGAACATTTGAGTTAGGTGTATGTGGACACGTGGCATTTGTACATTTCATATGACACTGTGGTTTTTGTTGCTTTACCAATACCAATCAATTCTGTAACTAATACGATACGAAAAAATACGATAATTATCGTACACTTGGCAACACTGGTTGCAAATGTACTATAAATACGATTAGTGAACTTCCAGACTGTAGGGGGAGATATTTACACTCTGGCAGCGAAGCCAGCCAACAAGAAAAGAAAAGGAAACGGAAACGCCTCTCGCTTTCAAATCATAACAGGTAGCCCGCTATTTGTTTCTGTTTGCATCGGCTGCGTTGTTGAGAGCGCGAGATAGAACTCCAGTGTTCCCACTTACGAGACTAAACAGGTAAGTTTCTCATTCTGCAAACACCAGCTTTTTGCCAGCCAGTTCCTAATAGCTTATTTTATGCAAAGTTACCTTAGTTCGCTAGCTATCACTTAGCAAGCTAACCTACACGCTAGCTGGAGTCCTTTCATTAGCCGCAACTAAAATTCTAACACTATTGTTGAGGTAGTGAGCCCGCACAATCAGCCGCTTTGGTTCACGTTTTTTAAACGACTTTGGTGTGTAGTTACCTTGTTTGTTTGTGCGTTTTTGAGTAGTTTGGTTAAAGTAATAATTCAAATGCTTTTATTTACTGGCAAATTACCCAAAGTAAGCGACTCTTCGCGCGCGCGCCGTTTTTTCTCCTGCTGGAGTTCGAGACCTGGCTCTTTACTGTGCAGCTGAAGTGTTTTCTATGGCAGATTTATAGATATATTATTTTATATAAATGTATTTATATTTGCTTTTTAATTTAGAGCCTATTATTATTGTGCTTACGGTATTATAGCATTTTCGAATTTGGAGAGTTGTTTTTTTAAAAAAAATGACTGACTTAGTAATGTAGCTTGCGTACTTGTATTATTTAGACTACTTTGGAGGTTATTCTTAATGTTAGTTATTCTAATATTGATGGTCTGTATTTAATAAATATATTATTGTCTGAGACCGGAGTTCAGGAGGTGCTGGATAAGATACAGACAGTCCTGGATGCTTTGTTATTGTGAAATTATTCATTTTAATTTTAAATGGTCGTTTTCTCATTTTGTATAGCTGACTTAACTGCTGTCATTTATCTTGCGTTTTATGCTTTTGTTAAAAAAAATTACTATGATTTAGAAAAGGTCTCCTGCTAAAGAATGATTTTTTTTAGTCCATTTTGGTTTGTCTTGATAAAAGAACTGCAGTAAATTAATTGAGTACTTTTTTCTGCTTTTGAAAAATATAAGAATAACGTGGGAAACCAGTTTTGAATGGTGTTCGTGTTTAAAACAAGCTAGTTGGTTTTGTTCTATGTTTTAAAAATAATTTTCAATAAATTAATACAATAAATATTAGTCAATTTTTTACATGCTACATTAATTTAGTTTGCAGCTTGTTAAACATTTTAAAATGTCAATGTTTTTAATCACTAAAATATAAAATATATTTAATGATTGGGAGAAACAACAGATATCAAATGCTTTATTTGGGAAATGGCTTTTGATTAGTATTTTACTTCAAAAGCAGGCACTTACTGCCAGGGACTTAAATATGAACTGCAGTATGTTTGTCTTGCTCTTTGCTGTGTTATGCAGTTTAAAATAAAATATTAAAAGTCTCAGCTTAAGCAGCAATATAATTGATCTGTAACAGGGTCTGGGGGTATAGATGGTGCATAGCACTTGTCTACCTGACTTCCCCATTCAATTCCTGTAAAGAGCAACAGAGAAAGAAGCTCATTTATATTTTAAGTACAAAAGCTACATGAAGCTTTTGTTTGGGCAGCAACAATAAGGTGTAAAATGAAAAACTCCAATGATGCTGTAAATTGCATGAACCTGTCATATGGCTGAAGTTTACAATATTGCACACAAACTTCACCTTTTGTGTTTTTAGCTATGTTTGGTTTGCATTAAAACCTTATAAACACCAATATTTTTTATTTACAGAGCTTAGCAGTTGGAAAAGGCAAGCCTGGGTGCAGGTTCCAGACCCACGGTAAGCCTGAAATAAAGATGGAGGTTGAACAGAAGGATGATTCCGACAATGGTCTGGCCAATGGAAATACCAATCCTGGCAAACGTGGCAGGGGAAGGCCACGAGGGTCTGTGAAGAAAAATATTATCTCTGTGAAAGAGGTATCGCACAATGCCAGACCTTCAAAAAAAGTAGACTTCTTCTCACCGGAGATGGTGCTGAAGCCAAAAGTCAAGAAACGTGGTCGTCCTAAAAAGATAAGAATCCCTGGAAGACCAAGAAAGATTCCACTTACACCAGAAGAAGAAGCAGAGAGACTGGTTAAGTTGAGCAAGCAGCGGAAACGGAAACTCTCAAAACCTCTTGGGAGGCCACGCATCCATCCTCTTGTCGATATGCCGAAGAAGAAAAGGGGAAGAGGCCGCCCACGCAAATATGAATCTCTAGCAAGAGCTTCTTCACAGAATGGTGCAGCTGACCCAAAGAGCTTGAAGATCGCTGAGCTTGGTGAAGCCAGTCCTCGAAGAAGGGGAAGGCCACCGGGTTCATTTAAGAAAAAACGGGGACGTCCTTCAGGTTCAGTTCAAACAAAAAGATCGGTTGACGGGACTCCTAAGAAAAGAGGACGACCCCCGAGTTCAGCAACCAACCTTGAAGAAAACGGATTGCCACGAAAGAGGGGCAGACCCCCAGGCCCAGGAAAAAAGTTTAAGGTTTTATCAACAGAAGCAGATGAAACACCTAAAAAGAGAGGGCGACCTCCAGGATCTGGCACTAAGGTGAAGCATACAAAGCTGGGATCAGATGGCATTCCTAAAAAGAGGGGACGCCCTCCGGGTTCTGGAACTAAGGTAAAACTTGTACGGCAGGAGACAGATGGGACCCCTCGAAAGAGAGGCAGACCGCCCGGGTCAGGAAAAACAAAAACTAATGTAATGGAGACTGAAGATGCTGATCACAGTAGCAGCAGTGCCTTGTCGGTTAGTGGCCAACCACGCAAGAGGGGCCGTCCTAGCAAGGCCAGTCTGGCTGAAGCTTCTGAAGAAGTTAAAAACAAGGTGAATGATGCATCTTCACCCAAACGGCCACGTAACTCACTTGAGGAGTCAGAGACTGAGGCAGATGTTGAAGACCAAGAGACCAGTGAGAATGATGCCTGCCATGTGCCCACAGTGGATGCACCAGTAAATATGGAGGGGGTTTGTGAGGGTTCTTTGAAGGTAGCAGGTAAATCCCCTAAAAAGAAGTAGATAGTTGTGTGCAACAGAGCACAGAATATTTTTGAATAAGTTTTTAACTGAATTCACACACATTGTTTGCCTCGTCCATAAAGTTGTCCTGAAAGTTATTGGTGCAGATTATCAGTATTTTTTTTCTGTTATGCATTTGCATGTTTTGTTTAAATATTTTTTTTTATTTTATGGTACAGAATGTCATTAATCTCAGTTCATTTGCAAATGAAAATTGCCATAGCAACTGTCTGCAAAACCAACTTGCAGTCTTCTGTAAACAAGTTAAGAATGTTAAATTATACAATCCTGTAGCGTAACGGAGGACAAATTCAAGACTTGGTATCAATTATACAACCATGTCAACAACGCAATCAAATGAAGCTTGAAATACTATACCGTATATTAAAATTGTTCCATCAATTCTTGGGAAAGATTAGCATTTGTACGAAACATTACTCTATACATTTGAGGATTCTTGTCAGAAGAGCAATAGCCGCAGTATCTGAGACTTCTTTGTTGTGCTTGACTGATGACACTGATCCACTTGCCTCCAAAATGTAAAGTTCTAGCAGTTTCAAATCATGGAAGTGAATGTTTGCCAGCCTCTATACATTGTGCCAGCCAGTTAAAATATGCTTTTACAGATGGTGCTAAAAAGCATGCATATGCAAATTAATGTTTAGGTGTCTCAGTGCAAATCAAAACATTGAATGCGAAGATTGATTGTCTCTTAGCTCGCTAATATTAGTCAGTGTACAAATTATATTGTTCTGAATAAGCAAGCAATTTTCTTCCTAAGTTGTGACTATATTTGACTTGTCTACTTAATGCCTTCAGTTTCTTTTGAGGGTTTCATTAGCTACAACTAGGCATAAATCAGGACATACTTTTGGTGGCCCTTGCCCAGATTGCACCAGAATTGCTCATGCTTCAAATAAGTGATTTTAAAGAGAACTGTTTCGCTACAATAGGCTGGAAAAATTCCAAGCAATTCTAATTTTACGTTACCGTACAGCTAGAAAATATTACATGACCTCAATTTAATTGTTTTGGCTAGTGATTGTTGCATTGTAGCCACGGTCACACCATAAACTCATTATTTTTCACATACATGATTGTGCTCTTTACCGTTTAACCATGATTTTGAATTTTTTGTATGGATAATTTGCCCTTGCTGTCAAAAAATTAATTGGGACCCCAATCAGGCTTACATACAGTTTGCTATATTAAGATGTTTTGGACAGTCTCAAGCAAGCCAAACAAAAAAAACTGACAGCAACTACTTGCGTGGCTTAATCCAGCCTCCTGGCTGAATCTATACCATGACAATACATTTTGTAGAATAGTTGGTTTGCACTGCTTTCTAAGACATGGATCATGTTTTTTCCCTACAAAGTACTTGCCTTGCTATTGGGCAGCTTTAAAATTTGAGAATGAGGGTTAATGTAAAATTGATTGATTTGCTCCAGATGTTAGTGAAGCAAAACCACAGCAGTTTTGCAACACAAATTTAAACTTGGTGTGACCGTGGCTTTAGAATTTAGCCTGAGTTGAAATTAATGTATATAATAAACGTCTGCATTAAACTGCAAACAACTGCAATTGCCACGTTAGTTCTTTCCTTTCATATGTGAACTTTGTTCACGGGTTTCCATCTTAATAAATGTTGTAAATGATCCATAACTAACACATGGAGGGAAATATAGTTTGAATTATAAGCATTTGCTACCAAAATGTATTTGTATAACATTAGGACAAAGTACTGTACAAATCCTTAAATTGTTTTTGCACCTTCTTGAGCCTTTATGATCTGAAAAGTTGTTTGATTTTCCCCATGCCCCCATCATGTAATGTGTACAGTTGAAATGAATCTTATAGTTGCTTGCTTACACTAGTGTGTAAGGCTGATTTAATTATTCGTTAATATTTTTCTAAGTATTGTATCGTTGCATTAATTGCCCATTGTAACTATTGTGACATAAATTAAATTGGCCATGTGTTGCATTTTTCATGATTGTGTGAAGACTTGGATTCTGCATGATTTATTCACTCATGCTGTTCAATGTTGTAGCCATGACAAAACAAAGCTATGGCCATTAAAATTCCCAAGATTTTGTAATGTTTTGACACGTGTTAAGTACAAAAAAAACTTATAGCATAGGTTATTATTTCTAACTATGTGAATAGAAACCTTTAGCACCTGTAAAACTAGTCACTAATGTTTTGATGTTTTAGTCTGATCTTATTTATGTTTCTACACATTCTAAACGAATTTCCAAACCGTGTTCATAACGGATAATGCGAATGATTGTACTATTGTGACTCTCTTGAAGCCAAACGTAGTCATGAAGAATGCTTGGTTTTTCTCCATTCAGTCAATCTGTTGTAACCTTTTATTGCATTTTTTTTTGTCAGTGTGTAAACCTTTCCACTCTGTAATTGTTGAAGCTATTTTTGCTCTTATCTTTTCATTCTGTTGTTCTTAAGTGCGTTTTCAATATTTGCTTTAGAGACAGTGGATGGGTTCCCAAAAGCAGCACTTCTCCATCTGTACATGTGAAATTCACTGCTGGGCCTGTCACAACACTTAAAAAAAATATGATTGCGCTTTTAAATGTACAGATTCTTAAATTCCCATTGGTAACATTTGGGTTCCACTTTTACCCTCTGCTGTCTTTGTATGCTTCGCACAAAGTGAGAGATGAACTTTGACACCATAGGATTAAACCGATGCTGAGATTTAAGATTGTCAAAGGGCTTAAGTAGGGCTAAAATCTAAACGTTCCATAGAAAAACATTTTAAAACTTCAAATGTGGAGTAGCAACAAGCAGCTCCAGAACTGTTGGTTCTCTTGGTAAATATAAAGTCAAACAATTCCTCAATAGAAACTAATAAAAAATGAATACATTTTGAAATAACATTTCTTTGATATTCATCAGTATGGTGGAAATTAGTGTGTTGAAAGCAGGAAATGGCTCAAAAATAGCCAAGCACCTTGAAATGCCATATCCACTGGTGGTGCAACAAATATGGAGTTTGTGAGTGATATATATATTTTTTTTTTGTCTCCATACACTGTGAAGTCTTTGGTGGTGGAGTATTTGTGTATATTGGACGGAGTTAGATTACCTGCTTTGTGTTTTTAATTTTCAAAAACACTTTGATAAATGGTCATTTATAAGGATTTGGTATATTAGAACAATTATGGTACACATTAGCTTTGTGTGGCAAGTGAATTAGCCACGGTTTAAAATGTTACTACATTTTTATCAAGCTTCACCAAGAATGCAGGTAGTTCTGGGGTTGACTGTACATGCTATTTTCCAGTCTGCAGCTTGTAATTGTGGGGTTTGTTGCTGTAGAATTAGTACATGGTTAAAATGGCTTGTTCTTTGAAACTTCTAAGTGGTAAAAGTGTGTCACTGGAAAAAAATTGTAAATAAAGCATTGTTTTCCACCCTGAAAACGACTGACAAACTCTTGCTTAGATTAGATGTATTAGTATACAAAACGTGCTTAGGTTTGTCTTTTGTTCTGCCATATTGACTTCTTTGTTTAGAAATGAATCTGTACTTCTAATCATTAGATGCTGTTTAATGTGAGTGCTTGTACCTTATGTTTCTTTATCTTAATAAAATGCTCTGTTCAAACATGTTTACTGGTATTTGGCAAGTCATTTGGAAGGCTTTTTTTTTAGTTTTCAGAATTCCTTAGGAAATACTGGTGCTGTATAATACACTACTCACTAAAATGAATTCTTTTTTTTCCCCCCTAGGTGATAAATGATGGTAAATTAGTTCACATTTAGGAGTGATTTGTGGGAATACTAAGTTTGTAAACTGCTGAATCTAAGGCTTAGAATGTTTGCTCAGACATGTTTGCAGGAAGTTTATCATTGCCTTACCAATCAGGATTACAGTTTCATTGTATAAAATAAGGAAACATTATTTGCCTTAAGGGTTCGTGTACCCTCAATGCGTTTTTAACGTACACCACAAGAGTCAGTGGTTCACGTGGTTAACACAGTTGCCTCATGGCTCCAGAGATATCTGACTCACATATATGGAGTTGCAATGCCTTTCCTGTGTGTGTAAGGAGTCTCCTTTCCTCGTTTTCCTTCCACATTTTGAGGACCTGCTTTAGGTTAACTGGTCATTCTACATTTGCCTGCATTAATGTGTCTTAGCTATACTGTTTACAATATTTAGGGGTTGTCTCAAAATAAAATATCTCCTTATTTTTGGGGGTAGTGTAGTTCTCAGACATTGTAGTCCATAAATACAATGTGAAGCATTTTATAACGGAGTGTGGATATAAATTCTTAAGGCAAGACTGCTCGAAATGAGCCATGATTTTAGCCAAGGGAGTGTTACAAAATTTTGACAGGATGATCATACCTATTCACAAAGCCATTAGTTATTTGTTTAAATAGGTTACATTCAAGCAAGTAAACAGCAACGATGCATTTGAATATGAGGAATATTTATTTCTGAAAGGTTTTATTTTGAGAGTAGTAGTATAAATGTACAGTCAGTGCCAGAATTATTGGCACCCTTTCTAAACGTGATCACAAGCTGTGCTTATCATTTTGTCAGCTGCTAGCATTCTCCACATTGGATCATTCTGTTCCAAATACTGGATTTGGCACAGGTTTTATCCCAGATGCCCTTCCTGACATAACCTGACATTCATCCAGACTTGGGATCAGGACTGGGAGTTCAAGTGATGTGCAAGAAATATTCCGAACAAATATATTTGCTTTAATTTTCTTTAGACATTAAATTGTCAAAACAATAACATTCTGTTTTATCTCTGCTTATCATTGTCATGGCTATTGGAAGATCTGGAGTTTAACCTAGAGTTCAGTGGGTACAGGCATTGGCTCTTGCATTCTGTAATCCCCCCCAGAATGAGCTGTTTTCAGCAGCTGCCTCTTACCACAGAGCCACTGAATCTCACTAGCATATCTGCTCTGTCCACACCGTGGTGGATGGGAAGCAGGATCCTAACTGGTAACAAAGGATGCAAAGCAGTTAAGTCCACAGGGCACATGTATACATGCTGGGACATTTTAGAGTTGCGAATTGACCTAATGCACACAAAGACATAGACTCACATCAATGCTAAAAGGTAAACGCAAGATTAAGAAGCACACACGACAAATGCGTTTTAAGCACTTTATTAGAATCAACAAGTGAAGGGCAAATTGACATGCTGTTAAAGACCAACCAAAGCAGGCAAACTGCCAGATTGCCATGACATGTTTTAATATTATGAAAATAGATAGGCTTGCATAGAATTTGCCCCTCTGCAGGTGCTGGATGATGCAATTCGCATGAATTTCCAAGGGAAGCACATTATGGTCCAGCTTTGGAGTTTTTTTTAGGTGCAGTAGAGATAATGTTCGTTTATCTGAACAGAAGTCAGAAACATAGCTCAGCAACAAATACAGATATCTACATAATTGATGATCTTAGGAAACTTTTTTCTAAGAGACAAAGGTAATGACTACAAAATAATGATAATCCTCAAATATCCACAAGCATGAACTGTCTGCAATTTTGATTGAACTTGATGATGATGGACAGATTTAACAAATTCTGTATTCATTTTTTTAATAAACTGTTTTCCACGGCTTCTTTTGCATAGTTCACTTATCTCTGGGCTAGAGCACATTTAAGAACTATATTTCTTATTAAGAAACACCTCTCCTATCTACAACCACCTAACATTACATTTTTATTCGCAATGCTTTGGGAATACTATCACCTCCAAAAAGGTCAAACATGCAGTAGAATTACGCATAAAATAACGCTGATATCATAGATAAATGATTTTATTTCCTTTACGTTTCCTTTAAGTCAGTATATAATAAGTCTATCTGACCCTAACTATTAAGCATGGTCAAAACAATGGTTGTCTCATTGTCTTTATTCGTTTATGTATGTCTAAAAAAATGACAATTTGTCACACTGGCTCATATATACACGCATGTAATATACCGCTTCTTTTCCATAATATCCTATTTTTTTTTAATTTCAGACATATCTTAGTATAAAGAATATTGATGGACACTGGTTTACCCTTTAAGGACAGTTATTTTAAAAAATGCATTGTAAACGTGTCTGCGGTGATGTGTTAGTCCTTAAAGAGAGAGAGAGAGAGAGTGAGAACACGAGTACAAAAAGCCATAAAATTATTATTCTGGAAGCATGGAAGAGGCACTGCACATACTGCTACACACGTGCTGTAGCTTGGGAAATGCGTTGGTTTTGGAGGAAGCACTGAGGTATGAGGTGTGGTGGAAGTCACACAAATCATTTGCTCAACTGGCACAATGTCATGTCCTTGAATACAGATGCCACGTCAGTGGTAGAAGTACACTGGTGGAAAAAAAGAGCAGTCAAGAATTGGTGGATAAGCAATTGGTTCCTGTGCTAGTGACCGGAAAGTTGTGAGTGAAAGATGAACACAGTATTTCCAAAAATGTCAGTTATGTGTTATGATGAAGACATCAACTCACTGAATGCAATGCCAACCAGGAGAACCCCAATAAGACCCATAATGATCATCATCTACAAAGGAAAACAGACACTTGTAAGTATCCTTTCATATTTAGACAGATCTAGGGTAAGGTGCTCTTCAGTCTTCACTTCAGTACATTCCAGGTTCCATAACCGCACCACCCACCCTTTATGTTGTGGTTATGCAGTCTCAGGACCTGCTGTTTCCAGCAGTTCTCTTACCTTTGAGCCACACGAACTGCTTTATGAAAAGATTAATTCTTTTTAAATTAAAAAAGAGTTTAACCTCTGTAGGGAAGAAACAAATGTATTTCTGCAAATGTCAACACATACGTTTTCCAAAAACATAGTGCTTTGTGTCTGAGGTGTCGGCACGTGATTGATTTGCTAATGCATATTTAATATTTGCAGAAATACATATGTTATAAGGTTGCATAAGGTTGTTCCATGCAGAGGGAATATACATTTAGAAACCCGACAACCGGTATAGCCTTCCGTTGTTGTAGCCCACCTGCTCTTCTGCACAACTTTTTGTGAGTGGTTATTCGAATTATTTATTTTATTTTTTTTTACTAAATTCACATACCCATTACTGGATGTAAAGACAAATAGTTTATGTACTTATATTATTTATCAAGCCATTCAGGTAAATCAATAGTGCTCATTATTTTTGTTTTTGCTGTTGATGCAGTCACATCACAAATTACAGCTGGACTTTAATCCATCTGAACTGCTGTCCAGATTGTGAATAGACACCCCTCCCAACCACCACCACAGCTTTTTTTTATCCTGCTTTTATCCAGGACTATGATTGAATGTGAGCTTGGTCAGCCATCTGGGCATACAGGGGGAGGATGTGAATAAGTGATGAGGAGAGAGGGGGCCGGGTGTGCATTTATACCGGGCTATACACTGACAGAGCTGGACGAAGAGATAAAAATGTAATACATAAAGGGAGGCTGATTGTTTGGAGCACAGCCAGCTAGACTATTGATGCCCACACAAGATGGCCGTAGACTCTATGTGAATCTGAAATTTCTCAGACACAGGGAAGTTGTGTAGAAATTATTATGAGATTGTCTTGAAATGAGCAAATAGCCAGCAATGCCTTTTAAGGTAGCTCCAGCAGCAAATCTTCAATGCTGCTAATAAATTTGATGACACAGGCACTAGGGCAAGAGGGAATCTGAACTATTATAAAGGACTGCCATGGTCCATGTTTCAATATACTGTACCACATACATCACTTTGAATGGCATTTCTTGTTAGCCCTTAATAATTATTCCATGTCATATATAAGTACATGAGTAAAAAGTCCTCTGCTGTCTAACACTGAGTGTTAATTCTTTTTTCTTCACTTATTTGGTGTGTATTTCACCATTCTTCTCCCTAATTTGTTACTGGCCAATTCCCATGTTGATATTCTGCCCAGTGAAGGAGGACTATAGGTCAGCAAGTGCCTTAAAACATCCTGAACATGTAGGAGTGGGACTGTAGTGGCATAGCAGTTAAGGAACTGGACTGTGGACTGGACTGAAGGGGATTAAAATACAATGTTACAGTGGGAATACAGATAGTTTGGAGTTCAGATTTATGGGGTTTGACAACGTTTTACAGAGCATACCTTCATGTTCTTCCACCAGTACTTATTCTTTAGTTTGGCAGCACTGCTCTCAAACTGTGAAGCTCCAGCCTGCAGCGCATCAGCGCGGTCATCCAGCTCCGACAGCTTCTGGTCCCTCTCTAGAACTTTATCAACATTCACTCGCATGATATCCACCACCTAGAGGGTTAATTGAAGGCAGGCTTAATTCTTATCCAAATATTTACTAAATAATTTAAACACTGCATAAGCTCGAATGTTTGTTATTTGTTTTTTCTTTATTAAAATAATTGTAAGGAAACCATTTCCCCCACCGTGGGTCTTAAGAGTTCATGACATTATATAACATAATGAATGATGATTTAATCATTATATCATGATATATCAGATTATTTATCTGCCACATGCATTCGGTTATTTCTTAATTGCATTACTTATTATTAAAGATGATACACATATGACAAGTGTCAATACACAGTGTCCCTGAAAATCACAATAATAGTTTGTATTACGTATGACTGTATCTCATAGTCAATATTTCAAACCTCATAAGAATCAAGAGCAGTTAATTAAAACTTTGTTCTCCATTTCTTACATTTACATTTACAGACAATAAACACAAATATATCAATTAATAAGTTTATTTACATAAATTTAAGAACCAAATGTTCAGGTTTACGCGGGGGGCTGTTACTAGGACACTACCAACTGAAGCAAATCTGAGAGAAGTTTTGGTGTTATAGTATAATGAAAGTCTAGGATCCATACTTGATTAGTGATTGTAAATGTGTTAGATGAAGCCATTCCTGTTAATACACTGTTTAAAATAGGGAATGTTTCATTATGGAATATTTCACTTTGTAGTATCCCTTAATGTCTGTGAGTTGTATGTTATTAGTCAGAAACGCAAAAGTAGAGTTATAGAGCATCTCTGCTAGGTCAAAAGCTGCAGAGTTTAACACCAGAAAACACCATATTTGTTAGTGATTAAGATGAAGAACGTTCATTTTTCTAGATGGTAGTAAAATGTGAGAGTCACTGCTCTTCAGTAGAGCTATGAATCCTTTAAGGCTTTGTGACTTTGTTTCGTTTTTCTAGTTCTTAAAGTGTCCTTAAGGTGACAGACTCTTGTCTCAGGTTGAACAGTAAAACAATAAACTTTCAAATGTAAATAGAAACAATATATTCTATAAACGAATTAAACTACTTTCATTTCGACAGCGGTTTATTTGTGTAATTGTAATTTGGCTAGGCCTGGCTTCATCCCTCAGTTATGTATGTATGCCGAGTAATACTTATAGAGCGTCGGTCAGAGTTCCATTTTCTTGCAATGTCATGACTAGGGCACCTCTTAACCAATCGGATTGTGGGGATCGAGTTGCAATTAACACACAACCTCTGCATACAACCTTTTTTTCCACAACAAAATGAATCAATTTAACACCCAATATGATTCCATGCTGACAATACCAAACACCAAACAGTACACAACTACTTTGTTGTTTCTATGCAACCGTAACAAAACTCTGCCTAGCCTTAGCATTAGAAGGACCCAGTCAGTTTGACCTGAATATACCTACAAATGCAGAGCACTGGTCATTTGAACGTTGTAACTTTCCACTAGTAGCGCCATGCTGGTTTTAACCTTACTACTTAAAATGCCTAAAAGAACTATGGCATCTACAGACAAGCTGTTGTTACTGAAACAAAATGGTCGCTAGATGGCGATTCTTGCTCTTGGAAAATGCATTGGTTATGGTCATAGGCTTAAATAGGCATAACGTTCTTTTCTAAAATTAATTACTTGATTTATGTTATTATTTATGTATTTGTGGCAAAAATGTTTCCAAAGGCAAACATTATTAACACACTATACATCGAAGCGGTACGCTGATTGGTATTGAACAAGTTTACTACAAAAGGTTAACATGACACTACCAAGTAACATTAATTCCAAATACAAAGTGTAAATACGCGAAGATTAAGGAGAAAGGGGATTTAAACTAAAACAAGATTAATTAATTGAACAATATAATTTAGTTATTCCTGTTATTGCCTTATTAAGTTGCATGTGTGTGTAGTTTATGGATACTTGGCAATGTGAGTAACATCATTTATGTGTGAAAATTGTCATCGTGAACGGTCCAGTGTGGTTTAGCACCCTTAGGGTGAGATTGATTGTTTTTTGCAGCGCTTAATGAGTCAGCTAGAACAGGAATGACCGTAACACAAACTCTTATAGTGTTGGACGAAGAGGGAATTGGAGTAAAATAAAAATTCCACCCAGCATTTTTCTGGTCAACTAAGCAATTAACAGTGCCTCTAAAAGTACTGTGAAATCCATCGAACTCACAACAGTTTGTGTGCTATATACATAACTCCAGCTGAATCTCTAATCAGAAACTTAAACTCTGGCTGATCTGGTATCTATCTTAGTCAAACTTTCAGTCACAAGAAGATAGTAATAGAAAGTAGGGATGGGCGATGTGACAATATTTGTGATGTTGATAATATATATCGTATTATGATACATTGTGTTATCGTGATGGGTAATATACTTTTTGAGGATATTGAGGAATTGAGGATATCGTCAGTGTTTGAAGGACACTGATCGACTGTGTGTTTCATTAACAAGAGTGTAAAATGTGCTCTTGTATACAACATATTTCAAATAAAAGTCACTTTACTAAGTATAGCTAATATTTGAATAGTAGTTTTTAAGAATCTGTCACTACCAATGAATTTTGTCAGCGATCACATTTTATCGTGATAAATAGTGTTTTGTGAAAATGTCTTTAAATATTGTAATTTCATATTTTTACCATATCACCCAGCCCTAATAGAAACTGCCGAAACATCAGTGAGAGTTGTTGGCTGATCACCATGTTGACCTGATCCTCAAAAATGACATCAAGGTTTATCTTTAGTGTGAACGTCACTGTTTGTACAAAAAAGGTTCTTCTGACCCAACCTACGCCACAGGTCTCAACTGATGCCATGGCTTATTTCTAGTGCGCTTTCCGTTTGAATCGGAAATAAGACGTCCTCTGCAATCCCTGAACAACAGACTTAATGTCACCACCAACTTGAATGATTAGTGAAACCTTGGCATGTTCTCCAGACAAGCTGAACTGGCTGATGACACATCACTGACATCATTCCCTTCACCAAGCCAAGGACATTAAGGGAACAAAACGATAAAGCTTCTCTGCCTACATTCAGCAATTCTTTGCTGTCTGATCATAATCAAAACATATCATCTGTTGATATCCATGCGCTGTTAAACGTAGTCTTAAACAATTTGTGTTTAAAACCTTAGTGTTATCAATTTATTTGTCCTACCTCTTCCAGCTGATGGTTGTATTCAATTATTATTAATTATTATATTTATTAGAACTGAATTATTTCTGGAATTAACATGAACCAATTAACATCATTTCTGCAATAATTAAACATGATGTAGTTGTTTTTTTTTTCGTATTTTAATGCAACGCAACAAACCCATCCCTCCTACATTTTGTCATTACTGGTAGGAGGGAATAAAACAGGTTTACATAAAAGGGTGCTATCACTGTGATGACAAATAGGCCATAGATAATACACTTTCATTCATTCATTTAATATTCCTGTCCAATCTATGTAAGAGCCATTGCCTATCCGGCAGCACAGGGCACCAGTCCATCTCAGTCAAATTCACACACTCACAGTTTTAAAAAATCTAACCAACCTCATCCACTTGGGCCTGTGTCTGTTGTAGGCGGCGGTTGCTGGAGAGGTTTGGGGGTTGGGATGGTTGTCCTCCCTCCCCCTCTGGGGCTCCTGAACCAGCAGCATCTGGGGCTGGGGCAGACCTGAGAAGAGGGGCATTTTACATACCAAGAACCATGTGTACATGTGTACAAGTGCACAACTGACTCTGACTCTGATGTCAACGACATGACAATAAACGTGCAGTTGGGTTTGTCAGTACGGTCATGAGGTCGCTGTTTTGACATTATAATCATCAGGTCAATAATTAAAAAAAGCATGCACTGCACTGCGTCACCTTTTCTTTGGTTGTTGTTTCTTTGGTGTTTGTGTGCGTTTTTAACCTTAGCAGAATAAAGTCCAAAGTAGAGTGACTGTGTGTGTGTAAGCTATGTGTGTTTTCTGCGCTGATAAATACATTTACGCAGTCGTTTTTTTAGCACCGTCAACAGGGAGGATAATGCGCACAGGAGGCAATCAGCAAAAAGCAGTGAACTGCAGGAATCGCTTATCATTCCACCTCAGCAAGCATTATCAGATCATGTACTCAAGTGCATTATTTTCTTCGTTTTGTTTAGGCTGCATATTTGTTGAGTTAATTGTGAACTTCCAGCAATGCGCAGTGAGTAAAATACCGCAAAAAGTGGTGTCTTTAACCCCCCTTTCCCTAATAAGAAATGCTCCATCTCTACCTCTGTACAAAACCAAAAGCACTTTGATTTCGATCGAAGATCAAGATAAAATATTATAGAATAGTGAAAAATATAGGTTAACGTTTATCATTAAAGACGCATTGAGCTCATGTATTTTGATCATTAGAATAATAATAACAATTCTTTTTTTTTTACTATTTCTAAGCGAAAGCAGTATAAAATTGCGCATACTTACATAGCAACGATGAGTTGATAGACTCGGTGTCGTGATAGACCGCTGTGTGTGTAGGGTGTATGGGTGTATGCACGCGCGCGTGTGTGCGGGGGTGTGGGGGGAGTGAGAAAGAGCGAGCGAGAGGGAGGGAGGGAGTATAAGCTCTCAGAGTGTAAAATTTCTTTTAAATGATTAAGAAACAAAACATACAATTTGCCCGTTAACAAAGAGGACACGGGGCCGTTACAATATTGAATGACGTAAAATTAAAACGGAATATGACGGCTAATGCATCAACCGCAAACGTCTGAGTGCGTCACTAGAAAAAATGGTACTGCAGAAAGAGCTAACGTCTGTCAAAGGCGCCTGTTTCTGACTATAAACTATTCTCTTTTATAGTCAACGGGGATAAAAACGATGTGTAAATACTAACAGTATAATGGTGATGGAGGTTGAAGTACACACACGTGGCAGTAATAATAGTAATAACAGCCTTTTAATATTTCTGGGGAAGGATATGGACGGTGGTCACTTTAAATCGCTCTCTCTCTCTCTCTCTCTCTCTCTCTCTCTCTCTCTCTCTCTCTCTCTCTCTCTCTCTCTCTCTCTCTCT